>PVIR01001255.1:42305-130832 GCA_004026965.1 Petromus typicus | reverse complement strand
CCATCACCAAATACCAGATAATCTGTTTTTGTCATAGGTAATGGTTGTACTCTCCTCTGGAGTACTTAGTGGAGACTTGCTAGTTTAAATATTTCACCTGGACAAGTGATGAAGTAGCTTTGCAATATGTTATTCACTTACATTTTACAATCCTATGTAGTCCCCAAGAATTCATCTGAACACAGGCTAATAATTCTTTTAGATTCTATGTATTGAAGTATAGCATGCATTTGACAAAATACACATAAAACCATATACATCTCTATATACATAAAGTTACTCTTAAATTTATGCTCTTTAAATTTTGACTCTCCACGGTCTTTTATGTAGAATTTAGAATCAATTAATGATACCTTTCAAAAAAAAAAAACTTACTGGAGATTGAATTCATCGTTTCCAAGTACTGATCTCCGATCCACAGGTAGTACTATTGCAGTGTATCCATAGATCAATGTAAGAATAACCGATATTTTTGAAGTATTGTGAAATGTTAGTCTGACTATTGCAGCTATTTATTTGGGCTTTGGACACACTGGTTTTAGAAATGTTTTATAAAGTTTCTTCCTCTTTGTATATGTGTAGAAATCCTGCATATTTTGTAGATTTATTTTTTTAAAATGTGTTTTCTATTTTTGACAAATATAGAAATGCATTTTATTCTAGTTCCATATCTAATAATCTTGCCAAATATACTTATTAATTATAATAAAATATTTTAATTTTAAAATTTATTTCTGTGTGCCTGATCAATTTGTGAATAATAAATTTTGTTTCATATTTGCTACCCTACATAATTTCTAAATAAGCATTTTAATAGAAATGTTTATAATAGTACAGTTTGCAATAGCTAAATCTCAGAAATAATCCAAATGCCCAACCAGATACTGGAAGAAGAAGATGAGCATTTTAAAAATATAAATGCAATATTTCTCAGCCATAAATAATGATAAATAATGATATTAGAGTTATTTGTATTCAAATGATATACCTTGAGAACATACACATAAGTGAAATAAATAGGATACATATGTGTAAATACCATATCATTTCTCTAGTATAAGAAACTGAAGGTATAAATGAGTTCCAAAGTGTGTGATAGGTTTTGTGAAATAGGAAGAAAGTATTCAAAGGGAAAGGGAAAGGGCAGACAGGGGAAAGTAAAGAAATGAAAGAAAAAAATCTAACGTTAAGTAAAGGAAACAAAGCTTATCTATGTAGGGGGTGGGGAGTTGTAGAGAGGGCAGGGGATCAAGCTATATCATATACAAGTACAAATTCTGAAGGAGGAATGTGGAGATAATGTACACCTGAAAATGTACCAATAAACTCAGTAAACAAAGTAATAGGAATGCTTTATTCTAGGTTCACTCAAATCTGAGAACAAGTACAGAGACTTTACTGTACTCTCTTCCCCGTCTCCTCCATGCAGTCTTCTTCATCATCAGCATCCCCCGCCCGTCTGGTACACTTACTACAACCACCGAGTCTCTGCTGACATCGTGATCACTCCAAGTCCGTAGTCTACATTAGGGTTCACTGCTGATATACAGTTTATGGATTTTGATAAATGTATAATAACATGTAGCTACCACAGTGGACTCATAGACTGTTTTACTTTTGTAATGATCCACAGTGATCTGTTTTTGCACCCTACTGCCTCCCCATCTCGTGCCAACCACTGATCTTTTTTCTTGTTTCCATAGTTAGCTTTTTCTAGAAGGTATGTGGTTGGAATCATCTTGCAGCCTTTTTTTGATTGGCTTTTTTCACTTAGTAATATGCATTTAACTTTCCTCTGTATTTTCATGCTTTGATAGCTTATTTGTTCTTAGTGCTGAATAATGTTACATTGGATATTCCAGAGTTTATCCAGCCACTTACTGAAGGATATTAACATGTTGTATCCAAGTTTGTGTAGGTATGAATAAAGATGTCCTTCCAATTGATTGTACCATTTTGCACTCCGATGAGCACTGAGTAAGAGGTCGTATTGCTTCATTTTCTGGCCAGCTTTTGGGGGCAGTGCTTTCAACTGTAGCTATATGCAGGGATATCCTTGTTATTTTAATTTTAAATGGCAATTCTCAAATGAAAAATAATATTGAATATCTTTTCTTTTGAACATATATTTATATCCTTGCCATATGTTTGTGTACCTTTTTCTTAAACTGGTTTCTTTTTGAGTAGTTTGCCATTTTAAATTGGATTGTTTTTTTATTCTTGAGTTTTAGGAATTCTTTGTTTTTTGTTTTTTTGTTTTTTTTTGAGAGAAGGTCTCGCTTTGTAGTTCAGGCTGGCCCTGAGCTCAGCCTCCAACTCACATCACAGCAGTCCTCCTGCCTCTGCCTCCCGAGTGCTGTGATTACAGGTCTGAGCCACCACGCCCAGCACTGTGGTGTGTGTTACTGATTGCTGCTGGGCATGAGTCTCCATGCCCAGTAATGTATGTGGTTGTGGAGGAACTGAACCCAGTTCTTGCGCTTGGAAGACAGGCGCCAGAATCACTGAGCTAACTCCCCGGCCCTCTTTGTATTTCTTTGATGATATTCTTTTATCAAATATGTCTTTTGCAAATATGGTCTCCTAATGAGTATTTTGTCTTCTCATTTCTCTTTATAGTGTCTTGAGCAGGGAAGAAATTAATTTTCATAAGCTTGTCTCATATCATCTTCCAGACATTTAATAATTTTGTGTGTTATGTGTAGTTCTATTTTGAGTTAATTTTACCCAGTCTAAGGTCTCAACTAGACTCTGGTTATCCACTTGGTCTTGTCTCATTTCTTTAAAAGACCCATCTTCTATCCATTGGATTGTCTTATTCCTTTTTCAAAGATCAATTGACTGTATTTACATGGATTTATTTGCCAGTCTTGACTAGGTCGCAGTGTGTTGATTACTGTGAGTTTATGCCTTCAATAGTGTCTCTACTTTGTTGTCCTTGAGCAGTAATGGGTCATGAATTTTCAACCTCTCCATATAAAATTTAAAGTCATTTTGTTGATATTATCAAAATAATTTGCTGGAGTTTTGATGCAGGATACATTAAATCTATAGATCGATTTGGGAAGAATTGAAATTTGACATTATTGATTCTTTTGGTCTCTAAACCTAGAGTATGTCTTTGTATATTTCACCACAGTTCTATACTTTTCCTTAGATTTTTGTGTATATTTTGTTGGATTTAACTTAAATATTTAATTTTTTTGGATATTAATATAAATTATTATGTGTTTCTAGTTTCAAGTTCAATTCGTTCGTTTCTGGTATAGAAAAATTAACATTTGCATAGTGATCTTGTATCCTGAAGATTTGGATATAGTTCCAGAAGAATTTTTTTCTTTGCCAATTCTTTTTATTTTCTGTATAGATGGTCATGTCATCTGTGATGTCTACATGTGTTGTATTTATTTTTTATTTTAGTATTGTATTAGATATGATTTCCAGAATGACATTGAATAACCAAACAAGAAGGGATACCCTTTGCGTTGTTCCTAATCATTTTGGGAATGATTTGAGTTCCACATCAATGTCATGCTCACTGTATTTTTTTGGTAGTTCTTCTGTATCAATTCTAAAAATTTTATTTATTCCTTAGTTGCTGTAGTATTTTCTTATAAATAGATGTTGAATTCTGTGAAATCATTTTTTGATTGGTATTATATTATTTCCGTGTTTAACTTGTTGATGTACTGAGGGCATTTTTTTCTTTTTTCTTTTTGAACTAAAGATTGAACTCAGGACTTTGTGCTTGCCAGGCAGGTGCAGTGTTGCTGAGCTACTGCCTGGCATTAACTTGTTGATGTAATGATTATATTAATAGGCTTTTGAATGTTGAACCAGCTTTGCATACCGGGGGTAAATCTCCTTTGGTTGTGGTAGATCATGTTTTATCTACATTGTTGGTTTTGATTTGCTAATATTTTTAATGATATTTGAATCTGTATTTTCATAAGTGATATTTGATAGTTTTATTTTCTTTTATGATCTTTGTCTAGTTGTGGTATTAGAATAATACTGCCTTAAATAATGAGCTGTAAAGTATTCTACTTCTATCTTTTGCAAACAATTCTAAGAACTGGTATAATTTCTTCCCTTATGTTTGGTAATTTACTTGTTCCTGGTTCATTTTGTTTTGGAAAATAATTAATATTGATGTAATTTCTTTAATAAATTTAGATCTTTCAGATCATCTGTATCCACTTGTACATATTTTGGTAAATTTTCTCTTTCAAGTATTTGGTTTACTTTGTGTAGGTTATCAAATTTGTGGCATAATATTGAAGGTATCTCTTTATTATCCTGTTTTTGTTCATGGAATCTGAGTTATGTTTTCATTTCTGATATTAGTAATTTTTTTCTTTCTTAGACTATTTAGAAGCCTATCTTTTATTGATTTTTTCAAAGAAATAGCTTTCCTTTTATTGGTATTCTGTTTTCAATCTCATTTATATCAGTTCTAATTTTTATCATTTCTTTTCTTCTCTTATTTTGTACCTAATTTGCTCTTGCTTTTAATGCTTTTCTAAAGTGGAAGTTAAGATGACTGATTTTCAGATGAAGGCTTAAAATTTCTGTCTGTGCATTGTTTTTGCTACATCCTTCAAATTTTGATAATTTTATTTTTTAATCATTTAATCCAAATTATTTAAAAATTTCTTTAGATATTTCTTCTTTAACCCGTGTGTTGCTCAGAAGTATGTTGTTTAATAAACAAATGAGTTTGGATTTTTCAGCTGTCTTTCTGTTAAGTGATTTCTAGTTTTATTCGACTGTGGTCTGAAGGCAGATACTGTATTGTTTCTGTCCTTTTAAATTCATTAGTGGTGTTTTACAGCTCAAAATGTGTTCTATTTTAGTGAATGTTTCATAAAAGTTTTAGAAGAATGTGTAATCTGGTGCTGTTGAATGAGACAGTCTGTAGATGTTAATTATATTCAATTGATTGGTGGTGTTGGTCTGTTGAACCAAACTTCTTGATTTTCAGCCTGCTGGATCTATTTCTGATAAAGGAGTATTAAACCTTCAAATACCATAGTGAATTCATTGATTTCTCCTAGCAATGTTTCCCTAACAAGTTTTGATGTTATTTTAGGTGTGTACACATTATGGGTTGTTGTGGCTTTTGCAGTACTGATTCTTTTAACTTTATGTAATATCCCTTTAATCCAGAAATTTTTCTTTGCTTTCAAGCCTGCTATGTCAGAATTTACTACAACTATTCCCACTACTTAGATAAGAGTCAGCATGGCTTGGATATATATCCGTATTATTACTTTTAATCTATGTGTGTCTTTAACATGGAGTGGTTTCTTTTAGAGAACGTATAATTGGGTATTATTTTTGATCCACTTTCACAATCTCTCTTTTGATGGTATATTTAGATCCTGGATGTTTGTGGTTATCTAACTGTGTGTTAGATGATATATGTCACATATGGTACTGTTTTCTATTTTTTGACTTTGTTGTTTGTTCCTGTTTTTGCCTTCCAAATCTGCCTTTTGCACTTTTAATTGAACAATTTTTATGATTCAATTTTCTCTTCTTTCTTAGCAGATCAGCTATACTTTTACTTTTTAAATAATTGGGTTAAGTTTGCAGTATATGTATATTTATTTATGATTTTTTGAGAGAATGTCTCACGATGTATGTTCAGGCTGGCCCTGAAGTCACTATGTCACCCAGGCTGCCTTCAAATGTACAGCGGTCCTGCTGCTTCAGGCTCCCAATTGCTAGAGTTATAAGCATGCACTACCACGCCTGGTTTGCAGTATGCATTTATAAGTAATCTAATTCTACTTTCACATAGTACAAGTACCTTAAAAATATTCCTAATTTCTTTCATCTGATCTATATCTTAATGGTGTTAAGCCTTTTACTTACACTTTGTATATATAATAAATGAAATTTATTTTAAGAATATTAAGATATATGTAGATTTGTATAATGTATGTACATGTAGTTATATATGTATATGGTTGCTATGATAATTATCAGCAAATTGTTATATTAGGTGAATTATGAATAAGAAAAAAATTATATTATCTTCATTTATTTATACTTTTTTTTTTTGAGACAATGTCTCCTTTTTGTAGTTCAGGCTGGTCCTGAGCTCAGCCTTGAACTCACAGCAATCCTCCTGCCTCTGCCTCCCAAGTGCAGGATTGCTGGCATGAGCCGCCACACCTGGCTGTGGTATGTAGTTCTTGTTGCTGGTGGGTGTGAGTCACCACTGTTGACCTTGTTGTATGTGGTTACTGGGGATCAAACCCGACCCTTGAATTGGCAAGGCAGGCACCTGAACCACTGAGCTAAATCCCTGGCCCTCATACTCTTTTCTTTATACATATTTGAGTTCCTGGTCTGTACCATTCTCTTTTCCTCTAAAGAACTTTGCTGGCATTTGTTGCACGGCAGATTTCTTGAAAACATATTCCCTCAAATTTTGTTTTCATAAAGAAGTCTTTTAGTTCCATTTAATTTCTGAAGGATAATTTCACAAGGCACAGGATTCCAAGTGTTTTTTGTTTTGGTTTGGTTTTTTGCCAATCCCTTAACTATTTCACCCAACACACTTTTTGGTTGCATGGTGCTATGCCTTGATTGTATTTCTCATACTTCACATATTGAAAATTTATTCCATAAAGCTCTTATGTTTAAAGGTGGGATCTTTTGTAGGTGATTAAGTCATGAGAATTTTGCCTTCATGCAAATTTTAAATGACATATTATGTGAGTGGGAGAACTGTATCAGTCAGTAGGTTTCTGATTTTACAGAACAGTTGGCTCTTAGCCTGCCTCTTGATCATGTTAGGTAGCAAGAAACTCTTCACGAGGTGTGACTGAAACTTTGGACTTCCCATGCTGCAAAAGTGTGAGCCAAATGAACTTCTATTAATAATAAGTTATCCTATCAGTAGTATTCTGTAAAAAAAGTACCAAATGGCTTGACACATATTTTCTGAAAAGTCAGTTATAATTCTTATCTTTGTCCCCCTAAAGGCGATATGTGCTCTCTGTGCTGCCATTGACTTCTTTTAAGAATATTCTTTTTATAGGGCTTGAATATAATATATCTAGGTGTATTTTTACACTTACATGCATAGTATTTGCTTAGCTTCTTGTATCTGTGTTTTGGTGTCTGACATAATTTTAGAGAATTATTAGTAATCATTGCTTGAGTAATCTCATCTCTCTCTCTATCTCTGTTTTTAGCCCCCTATTTCCTTAATTGCTTTTGAGCATTTGTGCTTTACATATATCATCAAACTCAGAGTTTTTAAAGTCATTCAGACCTATTAAAAGCATTCTTCATTTCTGTTTTCTTGCTTTTGATTTTTATCATTTCTTTAATCATTTATTAGAAATTTCATCTTTTGGACTTAACATTTTTAAGTAGCCCTCAGTCTTATTCTTTTTCCTTGAGATTCTAAGCAGATTGTGCATTTTAAAAAAAAATATTGGTTTGATATTTCTAAACTTCCTGCCATTTAACTCAGTTCTGATATTTGTCCAGTTTCTTCTGTGTTTCTTGCCATTTGTTATATCTTACAATTTTTTTGTTGAATGGTATATAATTAAGTAGGTAAAGAAACTGAGGTCAAAAAAACCTTTTAGTAATATAGTAACAAGGTATGAAGGATAGGGAAGCACCATGTAGTCTTATGGTTAGGTCTGTTTTTTGATAATCTTGTGCTCCTAGACTATGATCCTTAAGGAGTATTTCTTAGTATTTTTCCTTTGAGGTTGGTCAGGATGGCTGCTATGGTTGACACTTGGGTACAGATCTGGTAAAATATTTTCTTCTGAGGGCAGCCCTTGTTAAGGAGAGAATGTTCCCAGATGGTTCTTTTCCCCGTTCCTCTCCTGGGACCACCAGAAGACTTTCTGTGATGTTGACTGTGAGGATCTGGTGCAGCTCCTGGAGGTAAAATTGACTAAAGTATGGAGGCCTTCTTGGGACCGATAGTCCCTGAGTTCTTAGCTCTCAGGGTTGTCCACACTTAGCATCCGGCAATTCGTTAATCACAGTTCTGGTTTTCGTATCCAACACTGCTTCCCACGGAGGTTTATGTTTACGGCTTCTGGTCTGGTAAGTTGTAATTCTTTGTATCTGCTTTTATGCCTCTCTCATTCTAGAAACAGCAATTTGCTGTGTGACCTGGTTTCTCTGATGGATCTGAGATCTGTTGATTTTTCACTTTACTAAGTACTTTTACTTGTTACCTGAATGATAACGTACAAATTCCCTGTGTGCAGGACCAGAACTAGAGTCTGCTATGCATATACTTTTGGTTTCCTTTTCTCAATTTTCTGCCCAGGACCCACAGGGTAATACCGAATAGAAGAGTAAGAGCAGACGTTTTTGTTGTGCTTCTCAACTCAGAGAAAAGCATTCCATGTTTTGCCATTAATGTTTGCTGAAAGTATTCTCCTATTATTAGATTGGTAAGAGTTCTTTCTTTTTAAAAATCATATATAGTATTAAATATTATAAAGTTGTTTACATCTAATGTAGTCATCACCAGCTTTTACCTTTATTGTGATAAAAGTACATTTCTTGATTGGTACTTCAATTTGTGGGCAAGTGTGTATTTCTGAAAGAAATATCTCGATGCTTTTTCTATATTGTTAGATTACATTTAGTAATATTTTGCTGTGAAATTTTTCCATCTCTGTCTACAAAAGACATTTTCTATAAACATCTCTCATTCTTTCTTTCTCTCTTAATTCTAAATTTGTTAAAAATGCAAACTTTCAGTTCTATGGACGATAAACAAAAAGAAAATGTATACCAAAGCATAGAAAATAAAATTGCGGGAAAATAATGAAGAAATCTTGAAAGTAGCCACATAAATATTGCTTAAAAACAAAGATATAAATGATCTTTTACACCAGAAACAATTTAAATTAGAAGATATTACAATGATACATTTTGAAGTCCTGAATTTAAACTAAGGTTCTCTAACTGGGGACAGCATTCTTTAAACCAAAAGATGAGAGGAAGACATTACAGATAAACAAGTTTACAGACATTTCCAGCATTTTCTTGTAATAACAAATTTTAAAGTGATTTTAAAGTAATTTATAATAATAAATTTTAAAGGCTGAAGAATATAATACTTTATAGAAACAGACTGAAGAAAATAATACTGTGGAAATACCCTTTTGGTTAATTTTTTAGTACATTTTGTAGCACATGATTGAATTTCTTGTGGAAAGTCAGGACAAGTTCATGGAATTCTTTTTTTTTTTTTCATTTCCTTCCTGTCCTCTCCATACCTCCTCTAACCATCTCTCTGTCCCTTTTGCATTTGCAGAAGATCTCTTTTTCTTATTATTCTATTTCTTATTATCTACATTTTATTTTGATTTTTGAGTTTATATTTTCTGTTTCTCATGTAAAAGAATCCATGTCATATTTAAGTTTGTGTGTCTAATTTTGAAAGGAAATGAAAAGTATATAAATGATAAATCTGAAGATAAATATACATGATACTTGTTTCTAATAATTTATTAGACCGTAATTGAGTCCATAGCATAAAGATGAAGAAAAACTAAGTGTTATGGAATTTAAAACATATAGAAGTTTTACATACATATATATATGTATATATACACATACATATATACACATACATATATACATACATATATATATATATATATATATATATATATATATATATATATATATATATACCAAAAAGGCTGGAAAGTGTAAAGATTTTTTCTTTTTATTTTTTGTTGTTGCTATTTTTTGTTGTTGCTATTTTTTGTTTCTATTTTGAGAGAAGACATAGTTCAGGATACATAGTTCAGGATAGCTTTGACTTCTCTATGTAGCCCAGACCACTTTGCACTTGTCACAATCCTCCTGCTTCAACCTCCTGAATGCTGGGATAATAGGTTTGTACCACTGCCCCCAGCAAAAGTTTCTTGCATTATATTTTGTAAAATTTAGTATTTAAAGGTTGAATGTTTTAAGTTAAAAATGTAAATTTTAAGCCCTGGTCCAAACATTTTAATAATGAGAATTAAAGCTAATAAATTAACACTAAAGATATATTTAGAAAGGAGAAGGGCAGGAGAAGGGGAAAAGAGATAACAGATAAAACATACAGAAAATACTAAAAACTATCAAGAGGCAGATTTTAATTCTAACTACAATAAATACCTTAAAAATGCTGTAAGTGAACTAGTCGTACTAATTGTAAAAGGGCAAGATACCAGTTAAAACACTTTGAGATCTAAAAGAAATACAAAGATAGAGGTGTGTGTTAAAAGTGAAAACACTGGGTAAGATACACGTGAAAACAGCACTTAGAAGAAATCCGAAATAGCTGAGTTAATTCAAAAGAAGACTGTAGGAGATGAAGTATTGTCAGAGACATGGATGGACATTTCATACTGTTTGTTTGGAGTCAACTCATCGAGGAGACACAAAGCTCCTCACCCTGTATGGACCTCACCACAGTGCTTCAAAATATGCAAAGCAAAAACACTGACAGTATTAAAAGGAAGCAACCTTTCAGCCAGTAAGATGTGTTAACTGTGTGAGAATTGTTACATGTTGTCACTTCTCTCTCAGAATTTTATATGACTAGGGCCAGGGAGTTAGCTCAGTGGTTCAGGCGCCTGTCTTGCAAGCGCAAGGGCCTGGGTTCGATTCCCCAGTAACCACATAACAATACTGGGCGTGGAGACCCACACCCAGCAGCAACCAGTACCACATACCACAGTGCCGGGTGTGGTGGCTCACACCTGTAATCCTAGCACTCGGGAGGCAGAGGCAGGAGGATTGCTGTGATGTGAGTTTGAGGCTGAGCTCAGGGCCAGCCTGAACCACAAAGCGAGACCCTGTCTCAAAAAACCTAAAAAAAAAAAGAATTTTATATGACTAGTGGAAATAACATCCATGTAAGTCAACTTGACTTAACTGATGTTAATAGAGCACAATATTAAGAAACTTTGGAATATTCTTTTTGAGTCAGTATGGAACATCCTGAAGATAAAGTAAAATCTGCCCCATAAAAAGTAAGATTCAAGAAAGATAAAAAGATCAAGATTTTAAAGAGTACATCACCCGACTGCATGGAAACAAATTACAAATTGGTAAAAAGAAAATTTATTTTTAAGTTTCAAAACCTCTCATATATTTGGCAATAGAAACACATGCTTCTAAATAAACCAAGTACTTAAAAGAAAAATATGAGGGAAATTCCAAACTATTGTGAATTAAACAGTCATGAAGCCACAACCTCATACATTGTGTGGGATATGGCTAGGGATCATATAGAGGAAAATCCAAAGCTTCAAGTGCTTGCGTCATCATATGGTGGCCAAAATAGCAGGAGGATGTTCACTGAGTTTAAGAATAAATTGGGAAACATTCCTGAAAGATAATATGTGCTCAGCAAGTGCAAATTATTTTCTTATCGAATGATGAAAATTTGTATTTGCAGTGAGGAACTAAAGCACAGTTGAGGAAGTATTATTTAATGTAGGTGTTGTGGAATAGGAGAGTTTTTCAGGAGAGCCACGGAAGAGAGAGTCATTCAGGTCAGGAGATGACACGAGCCAAAGGTGGGCTCGTGAGAAAGCACAAGGCAAAGAGATGGGCAAAGAGATCCCAGTGGGATACCCTCCTCTGGACACTGAACAGGACCAAGAGCTTCGTATGGGGGTCGGGGGGAGGACGGAGAGACTGGCAAAACAGACTAGAGACTATCCTGCTTTTACGCTGACCTTCTAGGAACTGCTAATACGTAAGTAAAACGGATTCAAAGGGCATATTTTATCCGAAGAAACTTATGTATTTAATGAAAACAATGAGGGTGTTTGATGAGGATGAAACTTTAAAATTGTGGGCTGTTGATCTCAAATGTAGTTTTTTGTTTTGTTCTTGTTTTCACTGATTCTCAGTTTTCATCCTGCTGTGGTTTTCTTTTGGTAGCATCGTATTTAAAAAAATACTGAGTCATGTAGATAAATAATTATAAAATAATTATAATTATAATTATAAAATAAAAATAAAATAAAAATAAATAAAAATAAAATAAATAATAAAATTAAAAATAAAAAACTCATCCTTTGATGAAGCAAAAATTTTATTTAAACACTTATATACCATGCATATTAACATGGTAATGTAGTTAATACTCTAATGGCTTCCAGGTGGTTAAATTTGGGACATAGCAGGTTTACGTGTTGGTGTAATATTGTTTAGTGTTTCTTTTTAGGTTACAGCTTGTAGAAACTTAATTCTAAGTAATAGGAATATACTAACTTTTATCACCAAAATACCCAGGCTTAACATTTAGCTTTAGCTAAATTTTAATTCTTGTGTACTAACATGATCTAATGATATTTTAAAACTCTATGTAGTGTTATCTCTGCTTTTTTCCTATTTTCCTCTTTAGTTTTGGCTTCATTCTTCTTTAGAGAAGATAAAGATTAGCTCTCTTTATGTGCCAGTAGGGTAGCCAAGACAACTCTGGCTCCACGTTCTTTTTTTTTTTTTTAATTGTGAAATAGGTACATTTTATATACATATCACAATCATATTCAACATTGACAGTGTGTACCAGTGTATGGCATGACTTGATTCTTATTTTTTCCCATTCCCTACTCACCCTACAACCTTGCCTGGCTATTTACTTAAGCTTTGTTTCCCTTTTTATTACCATTACAATTTTTCTTTCCCCTCATTACTTACCCCTACCCCCATTTTCCTTTGAATAGTTTGTTTTACAATATCTAACATGCATTCAGGAACTCATTTACATTTTCAGTTTCTCATATCAGAGAGAAGATACAGTATTTACATATCTGTGACTTATTTATTTTACTTACGAGTATGTCAAGATATATCTATTTGAGTATGAATGACTCAAACTTGTCATTGTCTATGGCAGAGGAATATTTCATTTTATAGAAAACCCATATCTTCTTTATCCAGTCTCTAGTAGATGGACATTTTGGTTGTTTACAAGATTTAACTGTCACAAAGTGAGGTGTTATAAACATGGGTGCACACATGTCACTCTGATATAAATCTTTTAATTCTTTTGTATATATCCCTAGCAGGGAAATAAGCAGGGTCAAATGGGACCTCTAATCCTAGATTTCTGAGGAATCTCCACACTGATCTCCATAGTGGTTGCACCAGTCCACATTCCCACCAATAGTGGAGAAGTGTTCCTTTTTCTCTGCAGCCTCTCTCTCTCATTTGTTGCTGGTTAATTTCAAGATAGCAGCCATTGTTTGTGGAGTGAGATGGAATGTCAGAGTTGTTTTCATCTGCATCTCTCGATGACCAGTGATTTTGAACATTTCTTCATGTGCTCCTTAGTGGCTTTTACTTCTTCCTCTGAAAAGTGTCTGTTTGTTTCAGATGCCCAGTTTTGAATTGTGTCTTTAAATTTGGGGGAGGGGCTGATTTTTTTAAAGCTCTCTACAGCTTCCAACCTGAGCTTGGGAGAATTTCTCCGGATAGTTCCAGAAGAGAACTCTGACTGAGTCCAGTTCCACTTTTCTTGTGTCTAAGTGGAGCAAAGGAAGGGCCACAGAAAACTGCAATTGACACTCTATCCAGACAATAGAGACATTCAGAAATATTTCCCAAAGAAACCAAAAGAAGCAATATAGGATTCAAACGAGACATGCAAAGATGTTGCATTAGTATTTTCGTAGTCCACTATAGTTTCTTAAAAGTGGTCAAATATATACTTGATAAAATAAAAATAAATTAATATTGTAGAACCCAGGTGCAGGAGCAGAAAATAAGATGGAGAAAATGTCAGAAAGAGCAGTCAGATTTCAGCAAAATAGAATAGTTTCTAATTGGATATTTTTATTCCATTAAAATTGGGCCACAATTGAAGTTCCTTATAAAGGGAGAGCTGTGAAACATCATTGCCTACAGAGGCATACATATTCCTTGAATATGAAAATATAAACCATCTTGGGAGGAGTTACCTTTTAAATTCATCAGCAATTTGGTCAACATCTTACTTATTCCTTAGTGAATATTTAGGAAAGGAAAGCTTTTAATTCAAAGACGATAAGGCATTGTAGAAAAAGAAAGATGAAGCAACAGAAAAACTAACGTCACTGAACTTGCTATTGGAGGGTATTAATTTTCATCACAGTGTCCTGAATTTTTAGCACCTCTCTCTAAAGAGTGAGATCAGTTCAGTCTATGTCTGAAGCAATCAATTAGTATGAGATTACTCATTTCCCATGATATAGACACTATATTTTGGTAACTATAAAACTGATGTTTAAATAATCATTTAAATAGTCATTTCAGTAACTGAGCTTAAACTGTAGTCAGGGCTTCTACTTTTTTTTTTGGTTGATGCTGGGGATTGAACTTAGAGTCTTTCTACTGAACTATATCCCCAAGCTATTTTATTTTATTATATTTATTTTGGAGCACGGTCTCCCTGAGTCACTGAAGTTGCCCAGGCTAGATTCAGACTTGTGATTCTCGTGGCTCAGCCTTCCAGAGTCCAGAAAATACAGGTATGCTCCAGCATAACTGCCTCTCTTCACAGTTTTGGTCTTGGCCAGGCTGTTGGCATCCTTGTTTCCTTGTTTTCTGAAGTGAGGGTGTTGGTCTAATAATCACCGAGGTCTCCTCTTACTCCAGTGGGAAGCCATGACCTTCTGAATTGCCTGCTGTGTGCATTCTTTTTAAAAACATCTGTACCTGTAGCAATCATGCTTCCATGGCTATGTGGCAGACACCTGCTTTTGAGTGACCCCTCTGTTACTGTTTTGGGTGCTAAGCATAGGTGGCCTGGGGAAGCAGGGAGAAGAAATACCTTTCACCTGCTCATGTAGAATAGTATGCCTAGAGTGTGTGTATGAGGAGGACTAGGATTTAGGAATGCATATGAAAAAGGTGGGTAGCTGAAAATAACACAGAGAGAAAGTACTGCACCTAATGTGCTGATGTTATGTGTTTCTGGAAGCTTTCAAATGTGGGGCTTTCTGTCCCTTATCAATTTACCAGAACCTTGCAACTCACAGTTCTGATGACATTTCCAGTAGCTCTCAGTGCCTCCGCAGCTTACACACTTCCACATTCACAGCATATTGTTTAGTAAATTGTTTGTAGAATTAACGTTTTTCCTTGAAGGAATATATCTGATTTAATGACCAAATTGTTTTAAGGCAGCAAAACAGAATTTTACAGGAACTAAATCTATTTCTTCACACTGATCATGCATGTTTTACTAGAGCATTGAGTCATTAGCATGTTTATAATGGTTCTAATTTAGCACAACATTTTCTGAATTTTATCCTTGAGTCATTTACAAATTGTTCATATTGAGTAAACAAAGGAAACAGATTGCATTTTATACTTAGTAATTTATCTGAAAGAAGAGGGGAGGGTTAATTGTTTGAAAGTTTTGGTCTGTTTGGGGAAGTGAGCCTGCTTTTTTCATTGCTAGGCATAAATGCCATTTCTCATCTTTTTGCGGATGGAGGGGGCCATGGAGGAGTAAAATGAAAAATTAGGACTAGGACGAGATTGGCCACTCCCAGAGGGGAGTGCGGAGCAAAAGGGGAGCTGGCACAAGATTATCCAAAACAGTTGGTGCATTCCTTAATGATCAAGTGCTTGAGAAGTCCAGTTCTTCCTGGCAGAGCATCTGTGTTGATGTTTATATCACTGCCCTGCTGTATGGGAAAGGCATGCTTTCTCTTGCTGCTTAGCTAAAAATAGGATGGAATATAGCATTGTATGAGATATTTTAAGATAGCAAAAACAGATGAGAGGTTAAAGGTTTGGCTTCTGGATCAAAAAGATCAATGATATAACTTGTAGTGTTCTTTGCAGACTGAATTTTATCTAGAGTTTGTTAGTAATTTGAATGCTTGCTTAGGGAAGTTATTCTAGCTTTATTTGCTGCAGTCTGAAAAAAACCCCACTCGGCTGTCTTTTTCCTTTTTGTCAGCTTTCAGCATGAGCAGCGGGCCTGAAAACAGCCTCTATTTATACCCCCTTGTTCTTATTTGGAAAATTAGTTTTGGGGAGAGAGAGAGAGAGAGAGAAGGAGCAAGGGAGAGAGGAGAGTGGGGAGAGGAGAGAGGGAAGAAGAGAGAGAGAGGAGAGAAGAGAGAACGAGAGACAGAGGACAGAGAGAGGGAAGCAGAGGGAGAGATAAGAAGCAGTCATCAGGGAGTAGGTTTTGTACGTTATAGTGACTTCAAAATAAAACTGGCACATTTTAATGTCTAATTATTTTTAGTGAGCTTGGAGGGTTTTAATTAAAATTTAAGAGTGCTCTTCAAGCTCTCCAAGCTCCAATTTTATCCCAGTGTATTGTGGAGCACTTGCCACTGTGGAAAAATGTACAGTAACTGGCATGCATGTACCGTTTCCTAGTAGAAAATGGGGGATGGATGATCTTTGGGAATTAATATGTGCTATTGTATTCAGCTATAAACCAAGTCATGGATACTTCTGACAAGCTTCCATTGTCCTTCAGTACATGGAAAATTTACTGTGTTTGAACTTTGTGATTCCTATGGTAAAAATAAACTAATTGTTTTCTTAAAGGAGTTAATAAAGCAAAAGGAATTATGGATAAAGGGCCAGCAGTCATTGTGTTTTCTAGCTAAAATATTCAAAAGCTATTGTTCATACTTATGATATTTCAGCATTTTAAAATCTAGATATAGCTTTGAAGTAAAACGAATAATAAATATTTACTTCCAAGTAAATTGTTTAAGGTATGATATATCTTATTACTCCTTCCTCTTCCCTGTGCCTTAATGCTAATTATGATTTATTTACTGTCTTTGCTGTATAAGAGATATTTTTACAGAATATGCATTAATATTGCAGAATCTTTGATTAACTAAAAAGAATTTTAAATTGTCCCTAAAATAGCACCATACAGATGGGGAAATGAACACCTCATATGTCTCCCACTTTACATTTCTCATTCACAATAAAAGTAAATTTTTTTCAGGCAAAACCATTACTAACCCATGAAAAAGCACTTTTCACTTACCCAGTGTACAATTGGAATGTACTTAGGAGGCAGAAACTGCTTCATAATCCATTGCATAGTGTATTTAAAGTCAGTCTTGAGTTTTATCTTTTCCTTATTTTCTTTGAATAACAATTTTCAAAGAAAACAAAAGAAATTCAAACTATATGCAACTGAGAATTAATTAAAAATGCCCATCAACAGGAGACTGGATAAAGAAGATGTGTGTGTGGTTTTTTTTTTTTTTTCTTAAATAAAATGGGGTATTGCTCAGCCATAAAGAATGATAAATTTTTTAAATTGAAATCTTTATTGGTACATTACATATACACATCATGATTCTCACTCAACGGTGAGAATTTGTAACAGTACATGACACAACTCAATTCTCATTTTTTCATAGCCCTACCCACTCTACCACCCCACCCCCATATACATAAACTTTGTTTCCTTTCTTTTTTGTTATAATCTCATTATTTTTCCCCCTTCACCCTATTTCGCTTTGAGTATTTTCTATTTCACAATATATAACATACATTCTTGAACTCATTTACATCTTTTTTTCCTCATACCAGAGAAAAGGTGTGATATTTACATATCTGTGACCTACTTATTTCACTTATGAGATATCCTCAAGGTATGTCCATTTAAGTATAAATGATTCAAATTTATCATTTTTATGGCAGAGTAATACTCCATTCTGTAGAAGAACCACAGCTTTTAAGAATAATAAATTTGACTCATTTATACTCAAATGGATGTACCTTGAGGACATACTCACAAGTGAAATAAATAGCACACAGTTGTAGAAATTAATACCATCTCTTTTCTCTAGTATGAAATGCTAATGGTGCCAGTGAGTTCTAAAATGTATGCTACATTTTGTGAAATAGGAAGAAAGCATTCAAATGGAAAAGAGAAAAGAAGGGGTCAGTGTAAGTAAAGAAGGGAAAGAAAAAATTTGATGGTTAAAAAAAGGAAATAAAGCTTGTGTTTATAGGAGTGAGGGCGGGCAGAAGAAAGGGAAAAAAATGAGAATCAAGATGTGTTATGTAATGGTACAAACCCTCACAGTTGAATGTGATCATAATATGTATGTATATATGTACCAACAAAATACATTGAAACATTACATCCTTGCTTAAATCATAAAAGATAAATATATGTTTAGATTTTTGATAATATTCTATATTATTTATAAAAATTAGACAAAATTAAATATAAATTCTTGCATCTCCTTGAGAAGATATATTGGTTATTTGAACAAATTCTTTCAATAGACGAGGAATCAATTTTGGTATATTATGACACTCTTATTATAGAAGCATCACTACTTATATTTATTTTAATACATGTATATTTTGGTAACATTTTTATCTTATAAGTTTGTAACTCTTTATCTCAGTTTCCAAAACCCATGTAGTTCCTTTCTTGTTTCTCAACTGAAGACAACTCAAATTTACCAAATCAGTCAATTTGGGTAATTACATTTACTGTATATTATTCATCATTTTGAGGACCGTGTACCAACAAAACTGTAATGACTGTTTTCAAGTTAATCAAATAAAACACATTTGCGTGTGGAACATAATTCAGGAGTATCTATAGGATATTCATCCTTGTCTTTTATGGAGAAGGAGGATAGGGTCTCACTATGTAGTTTAGGGTGGCTTTTGAATCATTATTACCTGGGCTGGCTTGGAACTTGCTGCAGTCCTGTCTCATCCTCCTGAGGCTGGAATTACATGCAGGCATGTGTCACCTTTTTATCTATTTGGAATCATATGTGACAAGTGTGTTAAAGCCTTGTGCATCAGTCTATGTTCCTAATGCAAAGTGGCCTCTAGTTACTTTTTCTTCTTTGATTTTGCAATTGTGCTAGATCAGAACAGAGCTAAGTCTGATCAGTTCAATTGCATTTGTAAAGCTAATACCCTGACAGATATGGCAGACTGGGAAGGAATTTATACCTTCACCTTGAAATTAAATGTAAATTAATGCGTTTCTTAAAGGAATTGATTTTTTACATCCATACCATGCTCATCATTTCAAATAAGGAAGCCTTTACTGGGGACAGAGCTGTCCTCTTCTCGCACTGTGACTGGAGCTATCCCACTTCTCCCAATAGGCACCCCCCTCCTGCCTGCTTTGCAGTACAGCGTGGAGGGTGCCCAGCTTAGGAGTCTGCCAGTCAGATGCTTAGGGGAGAAAGCTGAGCATTTCAACAAGCTTCCTTACAGTTTAGAGTCTGCTTGGGATCTCCTAAAATTAAGATTGAATGTTGACCAGATTGTATATAGTGATTTTTATTATTTATAAGATAAAGACAATCAATGATTGTAATGAAATACTTTTGTGGTTGTGAATGTAGACATGCAAAGACCAGTTTATTTTTATGCTCAGTGTCTTCTATGAACTGGGAACTCATGTAGCTAGATTAACTTAGCCTTACAGAAAGGGTTAACTTTTTAATACAATGTACAATGATTTAAAGTTTTAAACCATTTTATCAGGGAGATGCTTTTAAAGCAGTATCCACGTCGTTTGTTTGTACATGAAGTGTGTGTTTTTGTTGACCATATAGTTCTGCTCTTCTCCCATGAAATTTCAGCATTCTTTCCTTGGAGCTCTGAAAGATTTTAAGTCTATTTATAGAAATGAGAGACATATTTTGGTCTGTTTTACATCTAGTATGTATCTCATCCTAGTGTATGGACTTCTACTGAGTTTGTGCACTGCTAATAAATTGAGCTTTTGGGTTTGATTATTTCAAAATATTTCTTAGGTCAAGCTTTAACCTCTTTATGTTTTACATTTTGTCAGAAAACATAATATGACATTTACAAACTAGTAAAAAATTTGTAATTAAAGTAGATAGGATATAAAAATCAAGTCATGTTGAATTTTCTTATTCATAATCTAATATTATATCTATGTTTCTCAGAAATACAAAACTAATTTGAGAAGAGTTAATCTCTGATAAGCATGGCTTTGAAGATTTGGTTTCTTTTTTTCTTTTCTTTTCTTTTCTTTTTTTATTTTTTTTTTTGAGATAGGGTCTTGCTTTGTGGTTCAGGCTGGCCCTGAGCTCAGCCTCAGACTCACATCACAGCAATCTTCCTGCCTCTGCCTCCCGAGTGCTGGGATTACAGGCGTGAGCCACCACGCCCGGCACTGTGGTATGTGGTACTGGTTGCTGCTGGGGTGAGTCTCCACTCCCAGTGTTGTTACGTGATTAACCGGGGATCAAACCCAGGTCCTTGCACTTGAAAGACAGGCGCCAGAACCACTGAGCTAAACCCCCGGCCCGAAGATTTGTTTCTTAACTCATAAACTTGTTTTTGTTATTTTATGATTTTCACATAAGACAGTTAGGTATAGCATAAATTATGTATTTAACTTCTGAATGTGAAATAAAAAATATCAGGAGACCATTTTGCCAAATAAATACAACCCGAACATGTACAAGTATATGTATGTCACATTGGAAGGTCACTCAGAATCCATTTGGTCTCCTGTTAAAGTCTCAGAAAACAATAGGAAGGAAGGAAGGAAAAAGGGAAGGAAGGACTGGAAGGAAGGGAAGAGAACTTTCTCTTGATAAATTCAAGCTGATTTGTATTTAGAAAAAACTTCAGCTTCCGTGATAGACAGCTAGTGTTGTTGGTCTGCATCTGTCTTTTGGGTCTTACTGATCTGGATTCCATCCTTGATGGATTGATGGTGTCATGGAAGATGTTAATTGTTTTCACCGGTGCTTTCTAACCATGCGAAGGTCTTCTCATCTCTTAAGCGGGGATCACTGCCTTCTTCTAAAGCTTATCTAGTTTCTAAAGCCCTGTAGAGCCATCTTGACCTAAATGTCATTCTGAAAAATTCAAGGCGAATTTAGAAGCTGGAAAGGCAAAACGAAAGGGAAAATGCAGGAGATAGGTGCTGATATGGGAGAGAAAAGGCAGTTAGAAATGGAATAACCATTTAAAATAAAAATTTAAAAGGAAGTTATCAGTATTTTGACACTTGGAATGTTAAAGTTTAGTGGGAGTTTGATTGGTGCTAAAGTTCAGTATTTAAATCCACATTCCCTTTTGGAAATATGGCCTATTTGTTAAGATTTGTGGCTTAGAAAGTAGAAGCAAGTAGTTGTAAGCTGTAGCTCCTCTTGCAAACCCATCTCAGTAGAAAAGCTAACTCAAAGACAAAGTTTTGGTGTTTCTGAGCACATTTTAAAGTTTGGGTTGGTGTAACAGGTATGAATCTGCGCAAAAACACATGCAATTGCTCTGTGTAATCATATAAATACACTAGGGTATTTATTACTTATAAATGCAGCCAGACAAATAATATTTAAGTAGCTTTTTTATTTAGTAAAGATATGCCAAAATTTTTTTGAAAAGTTTTAATAGTTTTCACTACTAAGGCACAGAGAGCATCTTGACCTCCTTCTTTGCTCTAATAGAGTATTTTATACAAGTTGTTTTTTTCAATTCAAATCTTTATTGGTACATTATAAATACACATCATCATCACATTCAACATTGAGAGTTTGTACCAGTATATGACACAACTTGATTCTCAATTTTTCCCATTCTTTTACCCACCCTACAACCCCCACCCCCTATATGCATAAGCTTTGCTTCCTTTTTTTTTATTACTGTCACATTCTTTTCCCCTCTTTATTTACCCCTATACCCTATTTCCTTTTTAATATTTTCTGTTTCACTTTATCTACTATATACACTAGAACTCATTTACATCTTCCTTTTCTCCTGCCAGAGAAAAGATAGAATATTATTTTTTAAAGACTAAGTGGTTACGAGCTGATTGGTCTCTTTTCCCTTGACAATCTGTTATTGTTCCTCGCACAGCACATAGTTTTTCTTGACTTAAAATATCATCTGAATTAAAGATAGTGCCCTTTAAAGATAAGTCCATAAGAAATATACTTTTCTATCTTTTGCATTTTAAAAAATAATTAATGCCAATTAAGTAGTCATGGAATTAGGATATCAAGAAGAGATTATGGAGCATTATCCTGTGTTCTCTTGGGCAACAGTTTCAGTCATCTTCTAGAAAAAATCAAACTCAATTGTGGTATTTTATAATATAGAAAGTATTTCAACTAGCTAGTGTATTCTACAAAAATAGCTTTGTACATTTTTAAGAGAGATTTTCTCCATAGCCTGGCCTTCTGAATTTGTAATATACATATATTCCTAATATTTACTTTTGTATTTTAATAGATTCCTCCTGCATGGAAAAACTACTTTCAAAAGATTGGAAGGAAAAAATGGAAAGACTAAATACAAGTGAACTTCTTGGAGAAATTAAAGGTACAACATAAACACTAATGAATATATCGATACACGTTATTTTGTATGATGACACATTTGCTGAGCTTCACCACTGGAGTTCTCAATTCCTACCTCAAGCACTTGATTGCAGATCAGAGACTGCAGGTATACTATATCTCTGAAATTTTATTCTTTGTAATAATTACAGAATGGAATTTCTGCCCACTATTGGTGTGAATCCGGATGTGTGTAACTTCCAGGCTGTACTGCCTGGGGTTCACTTAAAGCACAAGAAAGAAAAACAGTTAGGTCAAAAAAATGAAGAACAATCTAAGTTACAGATTTTCTTATTTCTTCTTCTTAAAATCATAGTACCTTAATTTATAGGTCTGAATTATTGACATGAATTTCTTCAGATTAAAAGAGCTTATCTGTACTACGTGTTAATAAAAAGCACAGAAAATGTCCTGGCCACGGTGATGTAGGGCTGGATTCTGAGTCCTGTGCACCTCAGGTTCTTTGCACATTGACCCTGTCACTTATTAAATGAATGGCTTTTGTAAAACTACTAGGTTTTTTCTCATTTCATGTTTATTATCTCTAAGGTGAAATTGATAACATGCTTTCTAGGCTCACTAAGAAAGTTAATACTTTCAAATTTCTTGGATCCATAGTAGCTGATGACACTTAGGAAAGTAGAAGTTGTGGTGGTTGTTAACAAGCCCAAGGAACATTGATTAATCTCAAAGGGATTTCATGGGACTTAGCATTTCATGATCTGCAACTCAGAGGAGAATTAATATCTTATTATTTAAAAAATCCTAAAATGTAGTTAATTCTAATCTATTCCAGTATTCAATTATGCTATTCTTGAAGTGTTTTACTTGGCTAACCAGTTATTGATTTATTTATGGAGATGAAATATTACATTCTTAGTTTTTTGTTTCCTGATTAAAGTTCATGATCATTCATTCACTCAGGCATTCCTTATAGACAAATAGTCATAATTTTGATTTGTACTAACACTTTGCAGAGTTAATATTAGTTTTTTTGAAATTATCTAATAAGTGTCAGGGAATTTTCCTGTTGACTGTGAGTAGTAACTCAGTTAAGATGACAATTTGACAGTAAGTATCTGATGAAACTGTTACTTTGGATTTACTACAGAAAATCACACAATGTTCAATTATGTTACGATCAACTCAAGTTAAAACAAAAAAATCATTTTTTCCCAATGAATAGTTAATAATTCCTCCCATTAACTAATATAGTATCAAAACCAAGTGGAGATTGAATATTATTTTGAATTTTACTGGTTCTGTTTTCTACTCATAAAGGCCATGTGCTATTTTGGAAAAAGAGAAACTCAACTTATAACTGACAGGCTGAAAGAAAGTCATTAGTGACATATTCTCTATCCAGCTGCAATAACATGGGCTGTGCTAGTTTGCGCGTCATTCTGTGTTTTCTTCTCTTTCCAAAGTCACTGGTTTTATAACAGTGAGAACAGAAACGGTTTATGCAAAGGCAAGCTTTTGCCAGCGTCAATGATGGGGGTCTTGTTTTCTCTCAGTAATGTGGAAGCTAACGTTTTATTATGTTACGACTCAACATCGAGGTTTATACATCAGGATATCTTTTCTCCCTACACTTCATTTTTCTCTTATAATTCTAAATTTAAAATAAAAAGTACAAGTCTTAGATCCTCAGAATGTGTAAACTTCAAAAGTGAAACACATGCAAAATCAGGCTTTTGAAATTCTTGGACTTTTTTTTCCTGGATTCTTTATGGGATGTGAACTTTCATTTGTGTGCTCTTCAGAGTCTGTTAAGCACAAAAATAATATTCTCATTGAATTTTGATTTTCACTTTGATTTATTGTACAGATTTTCCTCTTCTTATGTTTTAATCTTTTGTCACTATATAAATTAGACATAAATCATGCCAATAATATGTTAATTTAAAAAAGGATTTAAAATGGTATTCAAATAGTTTGATTTAATTACTGCTAAGACTCAGTATACATTTTTATTCTATGTCGGATCAGGTAGTTATTATTTGAGAGAGCTTGTTATCATTATTTTGAAAGTTTAAAGTGTTCTAACTTGTATCTTTGAGACATATGTAGTGTGAATAATCATTATTTAATATCATATCAAAGGTACTGTGTATTGTAATAGGCTTTATTTTCTTCTGCTTCAAAATTCACATGTGTACATGTGCAAGAAACAGATAAAAACCCAGAAATGTACTTTAATTTTAGCTGTGTCATAGTATATGTCCTTTTTAATTTTAACTTAGTATATGTATGTTAACCTTTCCCATAAACTTAGTATCATCCATTTACTTTTCCTTTGTAGTCTGTTTTGCTCCCTTAATAATGTGATATTATGAATCTCCTTGTGATTATGTAATCTTTTGGAGGATTTTTATTCTCAGAAAACATGGCATAAAGTGAGATTTTCATAATTTAATTGAGCCTTTTAATCAACCTTTGGGTTGTTTTTAATATTGTCACCATTAAAAGCACCTTGAACACAGAGAACCATCTTATTAAGACTTTTCAGCTTCTTAATGGTTGTTTTTGAGAATATATTTTTAGAAGTGAAGTTCCTAGGCCAAAAGTATTCTTTTTTAAAGACTTGATTTCTACTATCCCTTACCCTCCAGGAAGAGTATAGTGTTTTACGTTCTCCCCAGCAGCATCTGAAAATGTTTGGCTGTTTACCCTGAGTAGTGAATGTTCCTTTAAAAATTTCTTGCTAGCTTAACAGAGGAGAACAACTTCTCATTGCTGAATTAATCTGAATTTTAAAAATTATTTTTGAAAGTGAAGATTTTACTTGAATTTATTTTCTGTTAAATATCTCTTCCTTTGTGAACTGAATATGTATGTTGACTTCTCATTTTTTGTTTAAATGACTTTTTTTACTGTTATGTGAAAACTTGTCACATATATATATATATATTATTAAATTTTGTCATTTGTTTTATTTTATGATCTTGTCAGTCTTTCCATCATTTTTTAAAAAACTTTCTGTTGGGAATTTATTTAGAAAGTCCTTTCCAATGCTGAAGTTAGATTCTATTCTTTTGCAATTGCAGGCTATATTTGAAAATATTTAACATTCTCTAATTATTTTTTAAGATAGCGTAATATATAATGTCAATAAGAGAAATATTAATTTTTCTAGCAGTTAACTAAATATCCCTGTGTTGATTATTAAATTCATCTTGTACATTTTACTGATAAAAGCAACTTTTATTATATTTTGGAAGTGTATTTAGCACTTTATTCTATTGACCTTTCTTACTCAACTTTTATTTATACTATATAATATTAATCACCATCACTTTATATAATGCCTTTCATAATTTTAAGTTTAAGTTATTTTATATTTAAAAAAATCTTTATTTTGTGAATTATAAATTAAACCCTAAAGTGATTTTTTACTCTTATATAAAACTACACGATGGAGTGATATCTGTATAATACTGAGCATTTGTATTCAAAATTACATATTCAATTTTTATATGTCACTCATCAACATTTAATTTTTAAAATCTAGATTCTACACATTTCCATAGGTGTTTTCTTTATAATATTTAATATTTTGCTTGCCCTTGTGAACCTATTCTTCATTCTATTTACTTTGTTAATATTTTTAAAGATGTTAGTGTATGTTGCTCATTTATTTTGTTTTATTTATAATTTTTCAAATTATTGAGTGTAGTAGGTCTAGTCATGTTGTTTCTTTGCTTTCTTCTACTCAATATAACACCTAAAATAACAAGAATAGTATTGAGGGATAGAAGTAAGAGTAAATACTTTAGCTCAGTTTCTAATTTATAGTACTGTTTTTAATATTTCACAATAAGTATTTTGTTGACTAGTGTTTAAGTCATATATCATTTAAAATATTTTAGTCTGCTAGAAGTTTCTGTGAGAAATTGCGCTTTTATGGTATAAACATTATTGGTTTTGTTTCTTGAATTTATTATTGAAATAAATCTGATTCATCATGGAAATTTTATTTTAATATACTTCCTATCTTTATTTTCTTGCATTCCAGATGTTAGTTTTGCTTCTATAAGAATAAATATAATCAATTTTTGTTTTTCTTTATTTTAAATATCTTTCTTAATTTTTAGTTAGAGAGTTTACAGTGTATTTAGACAACTCATGCTCATTTTCTGGAGGATATGACCTATTAGATAATGTGTGAATTATTTATTTATTGAAATCATGAAGAACATACAAGACTTAAGTCTACAGTTTTGTTTTTTTCTTGGAAAACACTTTTTGGTACAGTTTAGATACACAGAATGATAACATTCATCATAGCAAACTTGTAGCTGCACATGATCCATCTTGCTTCTTTTTTCCCTACCTCTCCTTTGACCCTTCTTTCTCTTCTTATTTACAAAAACTCTTTACCATTTTTTTCTTTCCCCCTTTTTTCCTTTGGAAATAATTTTTGAATATTTTCTCTTTAGAGCACTTTTATTATAAATTTTTTTCATTTGAAAATTCTGTATTTTAGGATTTAAAAATGTTAGTATATATTTGATCCACAGTATCCCTTATTTTAAATCTTCGATGTCATTACTGTTCTATAAATGATTTTTAATTTTTCCCCTTTTGTCCTTTACTTGCCAGTCATATTTCTATTTATTAACCCTGAATTCCTCAGTAATCCAGTTTTTGGTTTTATGTGTCAGTTCTGCTACTTTTCAGTATGCCAATTAACTAATACTGTTACTTTTTTTACCTTTCCTGTTTTTCTTATAATTTTCCTTTTGTCTTTTGTTATCCTCAAACTTCCTGGATTGAATATTTCCTTGAAAAACATTTTAATTAATAATAAAGTTGAAAAATTATAATCATAAATGTTTCTAAAAATAGCCTTATTCCCCCCATAACTTTTTGCTTTTAGCACTCTTCATTAAAATTATTTTCTGAGTATTTGACATATATATTACTTGCTAAGAGATCTATACTTGCGTATCCTTTTTCGGTTTCTGTCTTCTTTTAGCAGGGTGTAATGAATTTGGGAGAGAAAGAGACACAATCTGTCACTACCAATGGGAAGCCATCTGTGGTGGGAGGTGGACCTGAGAGTAATGTGGGCCATAGAATACATAAGAGCAGGTTTTAAAACTAGATCTCAAACCATTAAAAAATCTTTAATATTTTTATATAATGAAGAAATTTTAATGATTTCCTTTTTATTTTCACTTAAATTATGGTGCCACATAAAACCCTTTTTATGTAGATGAAATAAAGGTTTTTGAAAACCTCTAGGAGTTTGATTATTGTGTATGATTATGCCTAAGATTTTGAGGTACACTAAATCAAAAATTTTAGTGCACCTTTGACTTGTCTAATATTTTATTGTCTGTACTTAAGGTGTCCAGGAAGATGCAGCTATGTGTATGTAGAGTGAAATGATTATTACAGTCAAGCAAGTTAGCATATCATATACGTATTATCTTTTTCTCTCTGTTAATCCCTGAAACCTCCCTCAGCAAATTTTTGCTTGATAGAGTTTTATTAACTGTGTTCATCATGCTAGATTTCTAAGGATATTTATTCTATATATCTGTAACTTTATACTTTTAGACCTACCACTATCTCCTTCTCTGCTTCCTGGTAATTACTATTCTTAATATTTTAAAGAAGAAAGTCCATCTCAATTCCATCTTCACTTTTTCCATCAGTAGCCTTCTTTCTTAGTGGCATTAGTTGATCGATAGAATACATAGCAGCACTCTCCAATCAGGCTTCAAACTAGGCTAACGTGGATAAAAGTATAAAATAACTTCACTATTAAGAATAGAATTAATATAGCACAAAATATTTAGACTTTTGCTTTGTTTTAGAGTTTGTGTTCCAATCAAGGTATCATATTTTGAAGGAATTGTTTGCTATCTTAGTTACTTTTCTAATAACTGAGATAAAATACCCGACGCTCAAAGTTAAAACAAGAAGCTTTATTGTAGCTTACAGTTTGTAGATGTTTCAGTTCATACCTGGCTGGCTCCAAGGCAGGGTGGCACAGCAGAAGGGCATCACAGAGGAGAAACAGTTCATGGTAGGCAGAAGGCAGCAAAGCCAGGGAAGTAGCAAAGCATCAGCAAGCAAGCAAGCAACAGCAGCCATATGTCTGTCCTCTATATTCTATATCCAGGCTCTGTGCTCTAGGTGTGGGTAGAACTCACACCCATGGTGGACCTTCCCATTATCATACCCAGAACTGTACCCACCAGTCAGTGGACTAATTTAGTACTCACTCACCCTTGAGTCCAGCATCACACATTTAATCCCAGCATCACACACACTAGATTCAGCCATCTTCGAAAATCCCCACCATGACCGCATGAAATTTGGCGGAGGGAGATATCTAGACACAAGCCATAACACTTGCCTACTTAATTTATCAAAATGACTGAAATGGCAAAGTGTCTTGCCCATCTAAAATGAATAGTCATTAAAAACAGAGAACTTTGTCTACTGCATGTAAGCTAGTTTGAAGATTTGTTAGAAGATATACCTATTTTGTATTGTTTTATGGAGGTAAGGCAACAAGGAATTTGCTCTCTCTTTTTTTAAGTCTTTCTATGTGGTCAAGGCTGGCCGTATCTCTACACAGCTCATCCTGGTCGCAAACTTGAACTGATCTATACGCCTCAGCTGCCCTGGTGATGTTATTATACGTGTGCAACACCACATCTTGTTCTTAAAAAGCCTAAGTATTTTAGAGGAACTTATTCCTAGAAGACATTGATAAAGTCGAACTAAAATGGTTCAAAAGTAGTAGTTTTCAGTCATTATTTGTCGAGTGAATGAGTAGATGAACAGGAGGCCCTGGTGGTACTCACCTGTATTCCCAGCACTCCGAGAGCCTGAGGCAGGCAGATTTCAAGTTTGAGCTGAGCCTGGGTAGTTTAGCAGCTTGACCAAATCCTGTCTGAATCAAAAACCAAATCCAAGCAAACATGCTGGGGTTGTAGGTGAGTGCAAAGTCTCTGGATTCAATCCCCCATAATACATAAGAAAAGAATTAGTAAAATAAAATCAATCAGTCTGGCTGTGGAAATTTTAAAGTGAGATACTGAGGAGAGTATTTTGTCTTGATGGCATAGTATCTTCATGACCTCCTAAAATTTATACCAAATATTAGTTATTATATTTAATTAATTATAAAATTCATTCTAAAATATTGACTATGTCCTGTCAATAAATAATAAGGGAATAAATTTTGAGAGGTTCTTCATTGCTGACAAAGTAAACACGGTTTTAAAATATCTATAATATTTCATTTGATTCTTACAGTAACCCAGTGCAGAAAATATTATTATATTGGTTTTACTGAGAAAATTAAGTAGCTTGTTTAGAATTGCTTGGAAAGTTGTGGAAGTATGATTTGATCTTAGTCTCTGAAGTTTCTGCTTGACACAATGCACAATACTGTAGTTCTTGATTGTTAAATGGAATCAAGGAAAAGACGGACTCTCCTTTTCTCCTGAAACACACAAGCTAAAATGCTTTCACATTTACCCTTTTCTACATACATAAGGTAGGATGGCAAAACAGGAGTGACTTTGGACAAAAAATTTCTCTCTGGTTAGTATTTATATTGTTCCTTTTGGGGTGAGAGAGCGGTGCAGAAATAAAGCAGGAGACAGAAGATGATATGGAAGCCCTAGTAGGACCTACAACTCATCTTTGGTCAGAGTCGGACCAAAGGTGCCAGGAGACTTATGGTCATGACACATTTCAAATGCAGCAATGACATGTTTAAAGATGTCAGAGGCAAAGTGTTCATTCTCTGTCACCGTGGATGGCTCTAACCTTCTGTGGTTTAGACGAGAGGTTTTTAGCTTCTCTGTTTGGCACACATGCCCCTCTTTGCTGTGGCTGGCATCTCCTCTGGGTGTGAAGGCGCCTCCCTGGGCAGTATGCCAAGGAAACAGTAATGTTGGTGGTTTGAGTTAACACAAACTGTTTGTGCTCATGTTTGTCAAACACACAGATGAGAAGAAACACAGAAAAAAATAATTATGTGATACGCACCAAAAAAGGAAAATAGTATTTTTTTGTCATTTATGATTAAATATTTCAATATCTACATCTAGAGACTGAGGTAGATAGTATGATTAGCAAAAGTGACTAAATAAATATTTTTAAATGGAATGTTTTACCAATGATTCACAGCATTCTCAAAGGCAATACTTAAACGCAATTACTTATTGTAGTTGTTCAACTATTGTGTTGGGGGAATTTCCTTCTAGCGCCTAAATACTATTGTCATTCTTCACTATTAAAGACTATATTCCTGTTACTTTGTTAGGGTTGTTACTGAAAGTAAAATTGGGAACTGCATTACATCAATAATACAAGCATATTATGATAGTACTTTCTAGAAATATTGCATTTAAAATGCAAATTTCTTTAACACTACTATTGAACACCACCAAGGGCCTGGCTTCATTTTTAGTTTGATTGCCAACATAAATCATCGAAAGAAAGCACAGGAAAACCAAAGTTACATTTTTGTTATTTTTTTCCAGTACATAACAGATCTCTGAAGATTAAGTAGTGTAGATTCTTCTGGAAGTAATTGAAGTAGTGCTGTTATCACCCACTGTCAGAATGAGTCTCCTGGCTCACTCAGAGAATTAGTGTTCTGCTTCACAGGTTACTATCGTAAATGCCCATTCTCTCTGTTTGTTCCTTCTTACAGTAAAGTCCTAAACAGTATCTAAGTACTTGACCACTTATCCCCTCTGTTGTCTTTTCTACAAGAAACTATTTTTTTGGTTTTATTTATTTTCTGTTTTTAGGAGTAGTAGTTGACAGTGACTACCATCTTTTGCTTTAAGCAATCACAAAAGGACTAAAATAGTTTTACAACAACTATGACTATATACTTTGCATGTTTAAGTATAAATGAGTTCTTCTCAAATTCCTGCTTACACATTTATAGCAATTTATTCATCTTGGGAAATATAAAATACTGGAAATACTTAGAAGCAAATCATCTGTCACTTTGCAACTTTACTAATATCAGCAAAGTTCACATACCTGGTGATTTTTGCTATCAGAAAAAGAGTTCAAAACCTATTATTCTTTACTTTCAGGTATTTAAAAATAGTATACTGCCTTTTGTGGCACCAGAAATCAAACTCAGGACCTTGTGTTTGCGAAGCAAGCATGGTACCACTGAGCTGAGTCCCCAGCCCTCTATGTTGTCTTTTAAGACAAATACTATTTTGTTCTAGAACCAGCTTGTGAAGAGAGTGACAGTGCAAATGTTATTATTCTCATTTTCCCATTGTATGAAATAAACTAGTAGAGGATATGCCATTATTTTCTGTACATAGCTGTGCCTAATTTCAGAAAATAGCTGGAGTCATAGACTCTCCAAAAACTAGAGCTGAAAGCACTGCATATACTACAGAATCCAACATTATTTTTCTGCATTCACAGAAAAACTACTGCTCCAAATAACATAGTATATTACTAAGATAGGAGCTTAATATTCTCCCAAAATAACACTTTGGGCTCATTTCACATTAGTCTTTTGATCATCTTATAATCGATAGTGAATAATTACTTTAGAATCCATGGAGTCCTTTTGCTAACCACAGATATACACAGTAGCTACAAATTATATATATTCAACACAGCAATATCCATAGTTTTTAATTATTCCATATTGCATGAATATAGATGTTTCAGAGCTCTCCTTTGTACTCTGTTACAAACATCTTTTACTTCTTTTGAAGTCTGTGTAATATACACACAAGCAATTAAAAGCTACCCCCACTTGGGGCTGGAGACCCAGGGTCTTCCTAATTAAAATTCAAACAAAAGCTACCGGCAAAAATGCCTACTATATGATTACGGTCTGAAGTATTATGATACATTAGAATCATTGTTAACTGTTGGGATTAAAAGAAATCGATATGTTAGGGAAAAGATCAGTTGAATCTAATTAGGGAAATCAGTGTTTACATAAAAGAAAATACTGGAGTTTAATAATAGGTTCTGGTTATAAATATAACACTGGCTAAAATTGTTCTTTGTTGTTATTACATTGACCACATAATCATATTTTAAATTCATTGAATTTAATCTGAAACTTCTTTTATGTAGTTAATTATTGTTATTAAAACATAAAACTTTAAAATCATATCAGCTTTCATACATTTCATTTATAAAATGTTATATGTAAAAGTAGTCATAAATTATAAAATAGTCCTATGTACTCCATTTTAAAAACTCTAATTTTAGAAATAGCTATATCTTAGAGTGGGAAAGGAGGAAAAATTGGTTAGAAATAGAAAGATCCAAAGTATTCTTATACAATTATGATTAAATATGTATTAGAGCATTTAGTGATATATCAAAATAAAACAGAATACATTTTGATACAATATGAAAACAAGACATTTTGCTTTTTCCTTTCTTGATTGCTATGATGAAAATAAACATTATAACCAACATGGAGAAGAAAAACTATTACTAATTGCAGCCTAGATTTTAAGTAAAATGAAGGTCATTAGCAATTTCCTGGAAGCCATTTAGATTGCTTACCAGGAAATGGTAGCTAGCAGGACATCTGTAATCCTCCTGTGAGGAATTAGTGAAAACATACTGGAGCTTTAATGATGTGCATTAGGTTTAGGCTGCTGAGGAAACCTTTCTCTAACAAAGCAAGTTGTATTCTTTGAACACAAGTGAGTTTTACTGCACTGTATAAACCCAGGATTGAAAATAGCCATTAACATTCATATAGCCATTCATAATTTAATATACACCTATAGACTGTAGTGTGACTTACTGGAAAGAGAGATGACAGGATTAAGGAACATCAGGTCTGTAAGTGAAAAGTGTCTGAATCAATTGAAAAAAATCTTCTTTAATGAGTTGAAATGATAGTTTCACATTTTTGATGGTATATTGAGTGCCATTTTTAGTAACACTTTCCTATTGCCCTTAAAATTGAGGAGAGCTGAGTGTTAAATGAAAACATCTCCGAAGATATAAACTTGTCTGACTTACTCTGTATTATGTGTGAGAAATAGAATCATTGACTTAGAGACTTATAGGCTAGCTTCTTGGCATTATCTGAATGATTGATTGGCTTAATGAGGATTACAGTCTCTGGGACTTTTAGAAGTGACTGAGTAAAATTGTGGAGAGTATTATGTATTCATTAATTTTGTTGTAAATTATATACACATAGAAAATTGCTCGTAGTTTGTGAGTGGGAAAGGGAACAAAATATTTGGTTATGTGCCACCACCAAAAGGAACCTGGAACCATTCAACACTTCTTGTATTGCAAATTATTTCATCAGAAATGACTTGACTTACATGTGTAAGATTGAGAAGAACTAATAGTCCTAGAAACTGGTATTATCACAGATGTCAAGACCATAATATAATTCATATTGCCAATATAAATTGAACAAAAATGATATTCAATTTATTGATAATTCAAACATTTTTCAGATGTTAGGCCTTATGAATACCAGCCTGGTCAGGCTCATTAGCTCTTATATGCCTCTAAAGCCACATTGTTTAAGTACAAGTCAAAATGTCTTACCAAAACTTTAAGTGGTGTTCCACATGATTTTGCTTCTGATGTTTTATTATAGTGGCAGCAAAAAGTTAAAAATCCTATTACTGTGAGATATTTGTGTGTAACATTCCTAAATACATAGTTGGCATAATTGTTTTGATGGTGACAGATGAAATTTACTATTTAGACATTTATTTTGAAATTGATACAGAAGATGTTAAAAATATGGAATAGTAGAATCTTGTTTTAAAATGAACTAATATTAGTCCTACTTCACTTTAGCCTCTAGTTTTTAAAATAAATGTATATAGCTCTATATTATACATTTGTGAAAATATTTATATACTGATTCTTGGAAGAAAACTACACTGGAAAACATTAATATTATGTTATTAATGGCCTAAGGAACCCTGTGTTTAGAACCCTGTGTGTCATGGTGTGCCCTAGGTATTTCCTTAGTCCAGAAGCAACTCTTGATCAAACCCTCAGGGGTTTAGCCACATAAAAAACTGGTCCATAGTAGTAGACCTCCCATGCTCAGCATTTAGGTCATTTGTCTGAATTAAAAAAAATACCAGCCTAACCACTTAATAAAGTGTGTGTATTTTCATCCAAATGATGTTTTTATGAATAAGGACATTGAAATACGCATAAATTGTACATTATTCTCCACATTTTTAAATGTGTTGCTACCATTGGTAATTACCACTGAGTGCATATTTAATGCACTGAGGAAATTTGATGCAATTATTCCGTTTATTTGTGATTCCCCTTCAATTCAAATGTCTGCATTAAACTATTGAAAAAGAAAACTAGAGAGAATTTAGGTCATTTAAAAATGCACTCATTTTCTGAACTCTGGTAGTAAACTTCTATTGCACTAACCAAGATAAAATTAAAATGGGCCAGACATTGTAAAGGAGAGGGGTCTGAAGTTTAGGTGATTTAAAATAAAATTGTCTTTTAAATATAACATTAAAGAGGATGCACAGATTGCAAGGCTGCTTCTTATGGAAGTCAGTGAGAGATGAGTATCACTAAAATCAGAATTTACCCAGTTTAACTTCAGAGAAATTATTTTTTCCCAAGCCTCTTTTCAACACTTAGGAGTTGATTACACCTGGAAATGGATTGAACAGACACAGGTTGGTAGCTCTTAGAAAGTCTTCAGAAATTGACAGATGCAGAGCAAAGGTCTAAGTAAGTCTGTCTTCCTTCTGTGAGTGCCTGGCTCAGAGAATTTGGATACTGAAAATGATCTCTGCTCACGAGAGGGTCTGAAAATAAGAGAAGTGCAGGGAGGGGTACAGCTTTTGTAGGCCCACTTTTATTTTCTCCTTTGATCGTAAACTAGTCTGGAAACCACATATTTCACAGAAATGATACAATGTCATTAAAATGGTTTGGTCAGAAAGTGGAATAAGGCAGAAAAATACAGGTATAAAATGGGAAGGTGCAACTCCATTCTGTTCTGTGGACATCATCTAGTTCCTTTTCAACTGTTCATTATACAAATTTTAATAATATTCTTAAATATCCGTCTATGGAAGAGATCATACATGAAATGAGATTTATGTCTTTAAAATGATTTGTCATAAAATAGTAGTTAGAGACCTGTGTTCTCAAACTTAGAGCCCAGAGTTACTTTCCTGTTAACATTTGTTTAAGTAGGCTTCCATCACAACAGGTGCACGATTATTTTTATGAGTAAAATATTATCAACATTCGAAATTAGCCAGGGCAATGTGAAAGTTGTCTGATTAAATAATCAGAGCTGATACTTAAAATACACTTGATTTCTACAGGCATTTTTAAATGATAGGCCCCAGTCTCTTCTTTTGATGTGCAGATGGAGTTGCAATTGTTTCTAATGTGGAAGTAGTGGCATGTATTGTAATTAGTTTGATATATTTCATGTAATTCAATTGACATAAGAAAAACCTTAAAAAGATAATATTAGGTTATTACTTTTGACCTAATACTTTAATCTATTAACTAAACAGTATTATGTTTCACATCAAATCAATGAAAGAAATGCTCTTTACCCTTTGGAGATTATAGTGCAATTAAAAGGCACATCAGTTTAAAAGATTAAAATCCACTGTAAGCTAAGTTTATTTTCTGTGAATAAAGATGATGAAACATGTAGCTCTTAGATACACAATGTCACTTATGAACAGTAATGATCCCCAAATGGCAAAAAGAAAACCTCAAACCACTGCCCCCAGTTCTACAACTGAGTAGAACAGGAGGTCACTTTGCCATGTTTTAGAAGTGCTATGACAGTGCAGCTGTTAGAAATCAATTACAGGCAGGTAACTGTTTGTTTTCATATCCAAATCTGTTTGTCAATCAGGAGAATGTGATGAATCAGAAGCAAGGATCTCAAATACAAACCACAGAGTACAGGAGAGCGTCTGGAATGGGTCCAAACCACAAGAATTAGGGCGGGCGCGTAGATGGAGTCAGATCAAATCCATACACGCGCACATGGCCCCCGTCTTTGACTATACTTCGTAAAGACACTCAGAAGTAGATAGTATTGGAGAAAAGCATTAGTTTTCTATCAAGAGCAGTCTGATTTTAAAGTTTGTTCAAAACTGTGTGGTCACTTACAGAAGACTGAGTGTGAAAGAAATTTATAGATCTATAGAAGACATGTCTAGTACTGTATTGGTACAATCTCCTTAAATGGACATTTTAGTTTTTAATGTAAAAGTATATTGAAATATACCTTTGACCATATTTAAAACAGGTGGGTTTTTATTTCTTTCAAATTCATTTATAGCAATTTCCAGCTTATATGGCTGTTTATGAAAAAATTTGTTTTATCTGGACTCAGGACTACATTTTTACTACAGTTAATAAAACCACCTCCACTGTTCAAATATGCAGCTGTTGTGCTCAGGTTGCAAGATGTCAAGAGACAGCAGAGTATACAAAGATTGCTTTACATAAGTCTATATAGCTAGCTTTTCCATGCTGAAATGTGGGGAAACCTACCGAGACCCTGAAGTTTAAGTTGGTCACATCAAGGGAGCATAAATAGAAGTTTATTAAAAAAGCTAAAGAAATGAAACGGGCACAACCACGTTGTGGTTTTGCTTAAACACAGGCTTTCACAGCCATTGAGAGGCCTGAGTTTCTTTTTAACTGGTTACTGAAAGGGGCTCTTTTATTTTTCCAGCTTTAGTTTAGTGCCAATAGGCATTTGCCTAGAAGCCTGGTGGCGGTTCCCTCACCCTCACTGTTGACTGTATGTTTCTCTGCCGTGGTATCATGGTTTAGGATCGCCCTCTCTGATGAGTGTTGGAAAGCATTTCACTGGAATACTTGCCCTCTGTCCCGGTTCGTTCTGTATACTACTCGGGTTGTGTGTTGGCGAGAAGATGAGGGGATCACCAGGACTTCATATGGCGTTATGTACCTGATCCATGTTTTAAGTGCTTACAGAAGCTCATCTGAGATGCTATCAGAATTAATGATGAAGAAACAAATGAATAATAAGTGAGGAAGGAGGTGCTGTGAAATACTAGAGTAAATAATTTTTCTCTAGAAAGGAGAATTTGCTGAAGGAGAACTGTGAGGAGAGTCTCTGTGTTGTACTTCATGAAGGAAACAACTGGTAAGACCAGGGGGAAAATAGCCTTTTCTTTTGTCATGATGAACTAATTCTTATTGCAGTTGATACTGAAAAAAAAAGCTTTCTTATTGGGGCCTTAATCTCAGCTCAGGAAGTGATCTTTAAAATCCATCTCATCCGTCCAGCCATTTTCAGGAAGGAACACAATTGTAGAATTTCACTCAATCTTCAGATCTGTTCTGGAATGCTTATCATTTGCCCACCATTATGTTAACTTGTGAGGTTCATATTTCCTACTACTCAGACATGAAGAAGCTCCTGTTTTTAAAGACCTACCAGAAGAACAGAGGATTCTGACCACAATAAGAACTAACATTTATCGAGCAACTACTATCTGTAATATTGCTTTTGTGTGTTTTATTTCATTTCTCAAATTAGTGCCATGAGGTGGGCATTATTATTCTTCCATTTCAAAAAAGACAACCGAAGTTCAGGGAAAATTAAATAATTTTCTCAGGACACTAAGATAATTAGGTTCAAACCAGGCCTCAAATCAAAGACTATATGAACCTATAGCTCATGACCTTTCCTTCAAAACATGCTGATATCTGCTCCCCGATATTGTTGTGTTTTTCCTCATGCACTTTTTAAACCTCTTGTACTATTCTTTGAGCTAAACAATCATAAAAAAGAAACAAAATCAAGTAATAGTGTTTATCATACTCAGTAGAAAATGTAATACTGTTAACTGTGAAATTTACTTGCTTTTGAGAATTATAGGACCTTTTCTGTTTTTTTTTTAATATTTAATTTTTCTTTCCAAATGGATTTACTCTAAATTTTCCCTTTCATCTTCATTTAAATATCCTGGTTTGAGGATCTTACTAATCATTTAGTGAATTTTGGATTTCCTAATTTACTACTAAAGATTATTTCCTATTATTCTGGCTTTCTAGGATTATCTGCTCTGCAATTCAGAAGTGAATCATCTCTGGCCATTGGATAGTTGACAGGTTGCCTGGGTATGTCAGGAGAGTAATTATAGAATGTAGCACTAGACACTCTGGGTGCTGACTAGACTTTTGGCATCTTTACACTTCTAGCATAGTGGCATATATATCTCTGTGTTTTCTACAAAAATTTATGAGCCATGAAGAGAATTTTAATAATAAATGGTGCTGTAGTTAATTATTGAATTAAAACTCTGAGGAATAGTTACAAAGAGATTGCCATCACTCTAACAATAACCTCTTTTAAAAATTGTGCCCACACTGGAATGTGTTAATCATTTAATCCTGGGTGTCTATCTTTAGACTGTAATTTTGTACTATCCCTCAAGATGTCTTAAAAATCAGCTGTGTTCACTTTTGCTTATTGTAACAAAGAAATAGCTTCCACTCATGGAATTACAAGTGTTTTTAATTTGGGGTTGTATGTTGAGAATCATGTCAAAATTATGTTGAATAAGTTTTACTTTACAAATTCTAAGTAGTGGATTTGGAATCATAGATAAGATAGACAAATCAGGTCTGGCTAAAGTAATGAATGAGGATGTGAATTCTGAATCTCCTTGTGGGAAAAGAGGTTAGGCATTCAACACAGGCAGCACGAGAGCTGAGCCAGGGAGTAATGGTTATTTAAGCAGCTGAGTTACCCTAAGGGATCAAGCAGAGAAGTCTAGAAATATGACATAGGAGAATGAAGTCTGGAAGGTACCAGACTTGTAAGTTAGACAATAAAGTAAAACGGAGAATCAAAGTTAGATGACAGAAGTAAACTCGAGTCAAGACATATAACACAGGAGAATGAGAGAGCAGGTACCCAGTAATTTAGTACATGATAAAGGAGAGAACTATTTGAGTACCCTGTGACCTCTGATTCTAGGGTAACATTGTCCAGTCCTTGCTTTCTGCTCCTTACAGTTAGAAATTGACATTTATAGATAGATAAAGTGAAAGATTTTCTGGGCTGCTCTAAATATGTGCTGAGAATATTATAAATACTGGCCACATGTGGTTTTCTAATAAGTTCATGTCAGTTTAAAGTACCAAAATTAAAATTCAGTTCTTCTGTTGTGCTGTGATGTACATGCTTAGTAACCATATCTGGATATTGGATACTATATAAAGCAGAAAATATGTAGAGCATTTCTGCTGTTACCAAAAGCTCTTTGGAAAGTGATGTTTTGTATTATTAAATTTCTAAGGGGCTGAACCTTTTAGTATATTTTAATGCTATGAAAATATAGAATCTATATGTATCTATAGAAGACATTTCTATGATGGTGTAAATACACCAAAGAGAAATGTTGTGTCAAATCCAGTGAGGCTTCTGAAAATAAGATTTGAATAAACACTCTGTTAGATGAAGTGAAGTTTTGAAGTTATGTTCATAATTTTTTTTTACCAACTTGAATATTGTTGCAACAAATACAGACTTTTCCTTCAATGCTGATGAAATCTTAAAGGCCTACTGACATGCACCATAACTTATGTACAAAGCTCCTAAAATTATATTAAAATCTACTTTTTTCACATGTATACTGAATGCTTTATTAAGCATTATTGGTTTTTATGATTTACTGGAAATTTTCTCATCTCCATTGGTGGCTGCTGGGAAAGTTAATCTGTTTTTCCCTCATCCAAGTGTCAACAAGGGATTTCCTTTTTTGAGTGTTACTTTTCATTGTGTTTGATGCATATGTTTAGGTGTACATTATTGTGTTTAGCATGAATTCTGTGTATATAACTGTGTTTCAGAGGCAAAAATGCACACAGGAAAGACAAAAAGACACGCTCAGGGAAATACTAACGAGGGAGTAGTTTTTCCCCTTCAAAGTAAATAAAACTCAGAGAAAGCGAAGGGAACCATTTTCCATTTAGAAGTAAGTATCTCAGTGTTGTTTTCACCTGCATCTCTCTAATGACCAGTGATGCTGAACATTTTTTCTTATGGTTTTTTTTTTTTTTTGCATTTACTTTTTCATCCGAAAAATGTCTGTTTGTTTCAGGTGTCCATTTCTGAATTGGATTTTTAAAAGTTCTTTATATATTCTAGTTATATTCTTTGTCTGAGGAGCATCTGGTACATTTTTTCCCCAAATTGTAGGTTGTCTTTTCACTCCGTTGGGGTTTCTTTTGCTGTGAAAAAGCTTTTTAATAAGGTGAGATCCCAGTTGTTGATTCTTCTGCTAGTTCCCATGCTACAGAGGCGTTGTTCATAAAGTCTTTCCCTATGCCAATGTCTCCAAGAGTTCTACCTCACCTATTTTCTAGCAGGTATAATGTTTCTGTTTTAATATTTAGGTCTCTAATCCACTTTGATTTTAGTTTAGTGCAAGGTGAAAGACACAGATCTAGCTTTAATCTTTGGCAGATTGAAACCAAGTTTTTCCCTGCACCATTTGTTAAAGAAGCTGTCTTTTCTCCATTGAAGATGTATGGCTCCTTGTCAAAGATGAGGCCATTTAGTATGTTTGGAGTTGTTTGTGTATCTTCTAGTCTGTTCTACTGACCCTCAGGTCTGTGTCTTTGTCAGTACTATGCTGTTTGTAATCACAGTGGCTTAATGTGTATATAAAATATACCAATAAAATCAATTAAAAAAATAAGTATCTCACATTCTCTCTGATATATTAAATTTAAGCCAGATAGGCTTCCTCGACATTAATGCGAGATTCTTGATCATTCTGATAATATGGTCGTATCTGACTTTCACATGCTAAGATTTGAGGTGCAAGAATCAAACTAACCAAAGTTACAAAAATGCAGGAGCAGATAGGTGAGAAATTTTAGCAAGGAAGACCTCAGTGTCTCTTGAAAGTCATCATTATCTGTGTGTGTGTGTGTGTGTGCACATGTGTGCACGTGTGTGCACACACATATGTGTGCGTGCATATATCTTATAGAAGAAACCACTCCTGCCCAAAATTCTCTTGTCCAGAATACTGCTTTATAGCTTTGATGTGAAGGTCCTTAAATAGGCTGGGCCACTGTTGTCATGAAACGAAAATGAATGTGATAGACATAGCTTTCTGTATCCAGAGTGGCTCTAAATCGAGTGGGCAGGTGACAGATGAGGATATCTGCATAATGTAAATTAAGGCAACAGTGAGATATGGTTTCATATGTCATAAGCTTGCAAACAAGTAAGTGCAAGAAGCAAGAACTCAAATACACTATCCATAGGAATATCAGTTTATACAGATCTTCGGAGGACAGGTTAACTCTATTTAGCAAAATTAAAAATGAACATGTTCCATAAATTAGCAACCCAATTGTTATGGGTTTTTTCTTTTTAGTTTTTTTTTTTTTTAGACAGGGTCTTACTTTGTAGTTCAGGCTGGTCCCGAGCTCAGCCTCAAACTCAGTAGTCCTCCCAAGTGCTGGGATTATAGGTGTGAGCCACCACGCCCGGTGTTGTGGTTAGTTGTTACTGGGGACCTTGCACTTGCAAGGAAGGAACCAGAACCACTGAGCTGAATCCCCTGCCCCTCTTATGTTTATATATTTATATACTAAAGAAAATCTTGAATATATACAAGAATGTTATTGTAGCATTGGTTATATTAGTAGCCACAATATAGAAGCAGTCAAATAAAGAAGCGCTATGCATAGCAATGTGTGAATTTCAAAGCATGATATTAATTGAAAGATATAAAATTATACATCTAGTATATCATACAATTTATATAAGCTGAAATCATATAGATACTTTCATATAAACTCATATGTAATTGTAACAAAAATACAATGAAATTATAAACATTAATAAAAATTGAACTCAGTATATTCAGGGGTTTTTTTTGTGTATGTGAAGTAAATACTGCCTCAGGAGCACAGGAAACAACCAGATAGATGTTATTTGTTATTATGTAGTATCAGAACTTCTGGGCTTTTTCAAATCATCCACAGTGCTCTTTGCTTCACCACCAGAAGCTTTCAAAGTTGTCTAAGTCCCTTAAATATCTGTTTAAAGTATGTCTTCTGGCCTCTCCTGGACTTCCTGCCACACATGAGTGAGGATCTCTGAGTCTTAGGATGGTCAGTTGGAAGAGGATCTTTTAAAAATTTCTTTCATTAACATGGCATTTTAGAGAGCAATTTGAGGAGCCTCACAAATTTCAACCCTATGTCCATTCATTTATTTTTATATTAACTTCATTTATCCAGTCAACCTTTTTAAGAGACATTTATATGCTGCAGAGATGATTCACGAATAAATCCTACCTGTAAGGATCCTTCGTTCTGCAACATCACACACCAATACCTAATAATGATTGGTTTTTGTTCATGCTTTTGAGAAAGTTAAAGAGAAATTGATTAAACATTATTTTTGCTTCAAAATAAATAAAAGGGTTATATTCAAAGAAAGTACAAGATTTATATTTACATATCAGCCTCACATTTTCTCTGGTATCTCACACTCATGATGACTAGTGTTAGGATTTATATTTCTAGTACAGATTTCTTTCTTGAGCTTCAGATTCATACGGCCCATTTTCTGTTGTACATTTACACTTAAAAACATTACATTGAGAAAGTCTAGCAAGAAACTCCTAATTCCCTCTCCCTTTTTACTACACCTTATTTTTTCTACCTATTCAGTAAATAACAACGCTCCTAAATGATCACGTCAGAAACGTCGAAATCAAAAGTGATTCCACACAATACATATTGTCCATTTGTTTCTTCCTAGTCTTCCTCAACTTGATCTATGCCCTGGGAGTCCAGTCATGGTCTCACCTGGGCTGGACCAGCAGGAGACAGTGAGGAGACTTGCAGGACAGTCAGGCTCGTGTCTCTTTGCTCGCCTCAGCTCTTTCGTTACCTGATCACTGTAGCCTGGTTGTGAGGCATTCATAACCCGCTCCATACAGTTCTCCAGACTCCAGGCTCCAGGAAGCATTCTGTCTCCTTAGCCTTCAGGACTCCGTGTAGCAACAGCCTCATCCTCTGACTAGCTTCTGCGCATATCCTAGTTGTTTCCCTTAAATGCTTCCCAATAGCTTTGCAAGTAAATTATTCATTTGACTGTCCTCAAATTATCAAGCTTAAATGTCACATCACCATGGTCCACACTATCAGTCTGTTTTGCTTGGACTATTACAGTAGCCTCTGTGTTGATATCTCTGCTTTTTAACCAGACTCCAGTCTATTTTCCACACAGAAATCAGACTGATCACTTAATACTGTAAGTTAAATTACATCACTTCTTTACTCAAGAGACCCTCTAGTGATGCCTGTGGTTATCCCAGTGGAGGCCCAGTTTCCGAGTCCCTGTGAGAGTACTGAAGATCACTGAGATACATCAGTCCTCTTTTTTTCTTTTTAACTCATGTATTATTCTCGTCTCTGCTCTTGTGTTCTGGGCATATTTGCCCACAGATTCTCCTGAAATGTGCAGTGCCACTGCACCTTTGCATTTGCTATTTATTCTTAGAATGCTCTGCTCCTATATATCCTCTTGGATCACTCTCAGGCCCTTCAGCTTCTCGCTCAAGATGTCAGTTTATTACAGAAGCCCACCCGAGCCATGCTATTTTAGATCAGAACTTCCTTTATTTAGTTTTAATTTCCACTTTTAATTATATCTAATGTTCTTTTAATGGGTATTTTATTTTCTTTTCATCTGAGTTCTCCCACTGGAAGTTGCCTTACATGAAAACAAAGGTGTGTGTGAGTCCACTGACTAATCAAAGATCAATAATGGCTGTTTATTGAGTGATCCATTGAGCGACTCTAGTGATGTGGAGAGATACACAGGAAGCACACAAGTTGGAAGGAGGCTACTTGGAGTAGTTGCTTTTACTCTGATCCTTGTTCAGTCCCCCAGGATGCAGTGGCTCCTGGATAGGATTTTTAGTTAATTTAAGCCAGAAGATCATAAGAAGAACACAAGATCTGTTTGCTCATTTATGGCAGTGAACAGGTCTAAAGCTTGAAAGTTCTCTTTTAACATCACAAACACAGAACTGAAGAAGATAAGAATTGTTTAAAATTAAAAGGATAATAGTTTTAGAATGTATTTCCTTTTTTATGATTAATTTTGAAAGATGTATTATATAACCTAAGTCAGCTATTTTCCTAAGCGTTTTTGTTGTTTTTGTGGTGTTGGGGATCCCCCTCAGGGCCTTCTACATTGGACATACTTTATAATAAATCCATTAGTCAGGTCAATTTTATAAATAGTTTTATCAGTTCATAAATCATATTTTTTCCTGCTTTTTATCACAAACATGCTTCACACTAGGAAACACTATTTAAAACACCAACCATTAAGTTAGATTTAAAACTTTGATTAATATTAAATAACCACAGTGAATCTCAGAGTGTTCATCTTGGATTTTATTGTTGTTTTGTTTTGTCTTGTTTTCAGGATTTTACATAAGTTTTAAAAAAGATAGTTTCTGTACTAAGGGTAATAGCTAGACATGAAAATAGAAACTTCCTTTGTGAGTGCGTTTCACTGTTTGTTGACATAATCTGAAGATTTTTTTTAATAGTATAAGTGAGTGCTCAAACCTTTCTGTTATTTTCAACATCAAGAAAGCATTTCCTGGGGGCCGGGGAGTTAGCTCAGTGGTTCCGGCGCCTGTCTTGCAAGCGCAAGGGCCCAGGTTCGATTCCCCGGTAACCACATAACAATACTGGGTGTGGAGACTCACGCCCAGCAGCAACCAGCACCACATACCACAGTGCCGGGAGTGGTGGCTCACGCCTGTAATCCCAGCACTCGGGAGGCAGAGGCAGGAGGATTGCTGTGATGTGAGTTTGAGGCTGAGCTCAGGGCCAGCCTGAACCACAAAGCGAGACCCTGTCTCAAAAAACCTAAAAAAAAAAGAAAGCATTTCCTGACTCTCTAGAATGTATTGAAGTATTTTGCTAGGTATTTTTAGCTATGTTCTTTCATTTAAAATTTTCATACTGGCTTTCACAATCATACAGTTCATCATTTTAATTGATTTTTAGTGTGTTAGTGGCTAAACCAGCACCACAGTAAATTTTAAAATATAATTTTCAAAGAATACCCTTTAGAAGATGCCTTCCATTACATTCTAAGCCCTAAACACCCAGTAATTTACTTTATATCGCTCTAAATTTTCCTATTCTGCACATTTTATGCCAATGGAATTATAGAGTGACATAATGCATAGTACTTTGTGACTGGATTCTTTTGCTTGGTGAGCGCTTCCGAGACTCATGCCTGTTGTGACTTGCATCTGCACGGACTGACCAGCCTTTTCACAAAATACTTGAAAGTGTTTCATGTTTTGGATTTTGGAATATACACACATTGGAATATGCTGCACATTATCTGAAAGTAATTTTATACAGTAATTTTTTCTTTGCCTTTTTATCTCAAAAGCAAACTCTGGAATTCCAGTAAGTTCAAAAAAATGATATTCGCTATCCTTTGTTTAGAATCTATTTTATCCCAGGCAGGTGTATCATTTACCATCAAGGAAATCAATGGGTTCAATAACTTACCTCAAGAAACAGTAGAAGACAGAACCAGAATTACAAGCAAAGTTTATATTGTGAAGTTCTCTCTACTTTATTACAGCCCCCTATAATGGTGATCTTGAAACTTACAACAAAAATGTCCCATCGTTCTTGTCCTAAGCACAGAAGTATGTTCACTTATTGAAGTTGGAAGGTTAACACAATTTCCTTCTTGGAAGACAGGACAATTCCTATTTGTCCACCACAGCTCACCCCTGTCAGTTTGGGGTGATCGATTTATTTGCTGCCATTAATTGAAATAGTATTCCAGCACCTGGGAGTCTGGAAAAAAAAATCTTTGAACTGTATTCCAAGGGCACCTGTGTGCCGACAGCTGAGGGTAGAGTCTGAAGTTAGTATGTTTGTTTGCTTTTGGAGGAAGGATCTCACTGTGTAGGCTGCGCTGGCCTTGTATTTGTGTTGTTCTGATTCAGTTTCCTGACTTCTGGGATTACAGGCACTTACACGACCCCTAGCTGAATTTGAAGTTTTAGAAGAGAAAGTTTGGGAGTGGGGATGTCAAAGAGGAAGGCAGGGGCTCTTATATAGTATTTTTAATGTACTGTATCTGTGACTCTTCATACAAAGTCAAGTGTGGGTTTTCCACTTACAAGATCATCAGTGTCCTCAAAAGTTTTAGATTTTCAAACATTTCAGATTTTGGATTCAGAATGTTCAAGGTATACTTCATTCCTTTTTATTGTCAAATAGTATAATAGTATATCGAAATATACCACACTTTTTTCATTCCTTCATCAGTGCGTGGACACGGGCTGTTTCCCTTTTTTTGTCACTGCACACTGCTGCTATGAACATTTAAGTAGAAGAATTTGTGTATAAATAAAGTTTATGTTTTCATTCCTCTTAGGTAGAAAGACCCATGGGTAGTAACTCTGTGTTAGCTTTTTTTTTTATTCAAATCTTTATTGGTACATTGTATATACACATCATGATCACATTCAACATGGAGAATTTGGGGGAGAATAATAAAGAAAAAAAAGGAAGCAAAGCTTATGTGCTTAACTTTTTGGAGAACTAATAGGCTGTGTTCAGAAACAGCTGCAGTATTTTGCATTCCTACCAGCAGTGTGCACTGGCTTCAGTTGCTCTACATTCTCACTCTTACTTAAGAGCATTGAAAATATACATTTACTGGTCTTTAATAACAGTTCTTCTGGATAGACACTATAAATCTCACTTCATATATGGAAGAACTGGATCTTAGAAAAAGCATAAATACTTTGTACAAAACCTCCAAGCTTAGTCAATGTGGGAGCTAGTTTTCAATCTCAGTTCTAATTTAAAACTCTCACTTTTATTCATTCTAAAATTGTGGTTTTTCCAGAAATCTTTTTGAGGATCATTTTCATTCAGCACATATTTGAGCGTCTACCATGACTTAGTAATCGGAAAAGCAGTTAACTCCGTTTGTTCACAAACTACTGAGATTAGTGCTTCCGAAACGTGGACAGATGGGGCAGCAGTTCACAGACTGGAGAATTAGGGAGAGCCTCAAAGAACTTTTGCCTTTATGACTTAGTCTATTCATATGTTTGATATCGAAATTAAAACTGAGGAAAAGTAATGTGACTATAACAAAAAAGAAAGGAAACAAAAGTTTATGCATATAGGGGGTGGGGGTGGTAGGGTGGGTAGGGCTATGGGAAAAAATGAGAATTGAGTTGTGTCATGTACTGGTACAAATTCTCATTGTTGAGTGCAATCATGGCGTGTATATGCAATGTACCAATAAAGATTTCAATAAAAAAAAGCAAAAAAAAAAAAAAAGAAATTAAAACTGAGATAAAAATTAAATACATGTTAATTCACTCAAAATAACAATAAAATTATTACTTCTAAAAATAAATGCCATACCTTTACAACAATAAGAGTGACACTGTTACACATTTTAAAAGTGCTTTTAGCTTTCGTCTCAGAAGAGATGTTTAAACTCTTATCTATGCTTCTTCAACACGTTTAAATATTATTTGATTGAAGTAGCTGAGCCAGTACCTCTATATTTTTAGAAAATGAAATATTTTAGTAGATTTTTGGATATGGATTATTTTGGATATGGATATTTTTCTTTTATTACATCCAAATTTACATGATGTATACAGGTTAATTGCAATTGGAATCTGAAACAATGAATTCTTCATATTTTATTGCATTATGTAAAAAGCCTTTGGTCCAACTTGCACTCCAAATCTTTTAACAGGATATAATTTTTTAATTTTTTAAATTTGGGAAATATTGGAGTTTTGAGTTAGATGGAATTTCTAAATGTGGATATATTTCACAATAATGTTTTAAAAGTCACATGTATTTTTATCATATTTGTTAATTTGAAAGCTTAGATTCTGTTATTGATAACAACCACTATTAATTGTTCCCTCGAATTGAAAAGCTCATTGTATTTTATTTTTTGAAAAATATATCTTAAAGTTTCAAATTTGAATAACCATTTTTTAGTTTGGCATTCATTTGTTCTTTCAAATAAACGTGTTGTTCTATGGACAAAGCAGCAGTTGGGATCTTGGAGAATCACTCACGTGCTTTTCCTCAGGATATTCATTATATTTTGGAATAGAGCAGACATATTTTATTTCTGCTTCTCTTGTGCATATTATTTTTATAAGTTTTACTTCAGGTTGGTGTTTAATACATTTGTTTTGAATGATTCATCAAGACTTTTTCAGTGAAACTGATAGGCTGCCATGGCCACTAGCACAGTGGGGTCGCTCTGTCTTCATTCAGACCAAGGCACCAGCAGCTTCACCTGGTGTGGCGTTTGCCTCACTAGGGCAAATGTCGATATAGTGAGAAAGTGAGAAAAAAGTTGGTGTAATAGAAGAACACTCTCATGAGTATCATTTGGGGGGTTGACTGTTATTTGCATAGCCCGGTGATGTTGGACATCTTTTGTGGAATGCATAAATGTTGAAAGTATGAAAGTTAAGTGTACATGTTATGCTGGAAAAAGCAGAACAGTTATCTTACCCGAGAAATAAATGTTTATTTTAAAAACATCTTGATTATTTTGTAGCATCTACAATTATTTATATTATTTATAATATACAATATATTATTTACAATGTATAATTTATAATATTAAATACTGAAAAATTAGTTTCTTTAAATATATTCTACCCTTGAATTCTATTTTCTTAATTTTCTGTCATTATTAACAGAAATGATTGTTTTATTTTAGAAAGAAGTAATTTATTAAAAATGAACTAACCTGAGCAAGAGACATATTTTGCTAAATATCTTCAAAAATTTTACAGTATCATTTACCATTGTGGACCATTATACAATATCACTATTAAAGTAGGCAAAGAATTATGTAAAATTGTCTCCTTATTCTGCCTCTGCTTACATTAGTGCATATTTCAAAAACAATCACCATTGATAGTCTACTGTGTATATGACACATATTCTGCACATTTTCCATTTTATAAAAATGAGTTTTTTAAATAAAAATTTATTCCATATACTTTTTTTTAAAACACCTTTTATCTTAATGTTGGGGAAAAATTTTTGTCTGTTTCCTACTTCCAGAATTTAGAGCAGTATGTGGAAGTAACAGTAAATATTTGTTAAATGGATGCGTAATTCCTTTCACTATCTTGTGGGCTGTCTGCCTAACATTCCTAGCTCTCAAAAATTATAATTTGTTTATGCATTCCTTTACTGGTTCATTCCTAGTTTCTCTCTTATTTTTGACTGGGGATCGAATGCAGGACCTTACACTTGTGAGGCAGGTGCCAGAACCACTGAGCTAAACTCCTCCCCGTAGTATTTCACTTTGAAAATAGTACCACAGTCTGAAAGATGGGTAAGAGTATTTAGTGTAATATGAATAGAATGTAAGATGCATAAGACATGGAGGTGTAAGAGAGTAATGGTCTTTCTGGGGAATTGGATATTTTCAGTGTGTGTGTGCATTTGTAGTGAGGATTGCTGAGCACTAACATTGGACAGAGAGTGAGAGATGGAGTTAGCTGGGCAAGCACAGGCAAGATCAGAGAGTACCATACACTGAAGGCTGGGCTCTTTGTGGGGCGCTACTGAGGAAGTGTAACTGCAGAGTGACGTCATGCTGTCTACTATGCTGGAACTTCCAGCTTCTGAGAGGCTACAATGAAGTGAGATCTAGAGTCAGTGAAGGTGTCTGTGAGAGTAGAACATTATTAAACATTTGGAATAAAATAAATCACAACTTTATTATACAACTTTCCTTTTTCATTGTTAGGATAGACTATAATGAATTTTAATATAGACATTTTGTGGTCATAATGGCAAATGTTTATTAAATGCTCAATAAATGAAGGGACTATTCTGTGTACTTCCTATGCATTAACTCTGTTACTATTCCAATTCTGTAAAATATCAATATAACTGAAATTTCAGCCCTAGGAAGAGCTATAACCTCGCTTTAAAAGTAGGTGACCAGGCTCCAGAGTCCATGCTCCTGAACAGTTTACCATGTCTGTTCTCAGTCTGTTATTAAAATATGCAAACACAACCCAGTGAGCTTACTTAATGAACCTGTAATAACTCAAGTAATTAGAAGTTGTATTTTCTTATTTATAAGATGACAATGTCAAATTCTATATTTGACATTTATTCTGCTACTTTTTGTATACAGAAAGAAATAAAAATATATTTTGTCAATTAATGTGTTTGCTGAGCAAATTGACATTAGTTTTAATATCAGACCTTATAAAAGAAATTGATTTCAAAATACAAATTATCCCCCAAATTCAGCAAAACTAATATCTGAAAAGTTAATGCTAGAACATGTATTAACCTAATATGTGTATATCTATCTATCTACCTACACACACACACACACACGCAATATGTATACATTCTTAGATCTTTGTAACATTTTTTCCTCATGTTACCAGTACATTAGTGATTCTTATAAGAATAGTCCAAATTACATGTTATTCCTAAAATTCTACTGTTGCACAGAACCTACTCTCAAGAAGTATCTCTAAAATTTAACTCATGAGAAGTACCCTTACAAATGATCTAGTCTAGTTCTTCAGTTTACAAGTAGGTAATGAAAGCATAGAGATTATTTGTATGTGGCAAAACAATTGAGACTAGAATCCATCTTCTGACTATATACAACCTTGTAAGTAATAAAATCTTATATACTTTAATACGTTTTATTAAAGATCATGCTCTTTTTGTTTCTTCTCAATATTTCTCTATTATTTTCTAGATGGCAACTACATTAACTAAACCACTTTCTACATGGTTAACTACCTTAACTAAATATATACTTGCATGATTTACTGTGATTTGGGCTGTTAAGTCCTTATAACTCTGCCTTCTAGAGAATGTCTTAGGTACTCAGTTTACCAAAGATGGGTCAATGAAATGCAAGGATTCTTGTGACCATAATATTCCAGTTGTTAAATTTGATCCATGAAAGGCATTGAAATATTTCAAAGCCCATATATAATTATTTTCCTCATAAACAAGTTCTAATTTGTTATTTCTGATAAAGTATCATTTCAAATGGGATTAACTTCCTTAAGCCAACACACATGAAAGCTCATATGCTTGTTCTAGAGTGGTATTCTTAGTATTAGAGACGAGCTGTGTTTCTTAAAATATTTCTCCATTACTGATCCTCTCACTTGACTTGTATTTCACTGGTAAATTTTATAATACACTTGGGAAATTGAAAATGTACTAAAGTAAGTAATAACTATCAGTATTCCTTCTTAAACAGGTTGAGGAAAATGATTAACAAAATCAAGCCCAGTTTTTCCAGCATCATTTGTTAAAGAGGCTATCTTTTCTCCATTGAAGATTTTTGGCTCCTAATTTATCAAAGATGACATGACTTAGTGTATCTGGGGTTGTTTCTGGACCTTCCAGACCCTCAGGTCTGTTACTTTACCAGTACCATGAGGTTTTTATCACAGTGGCTTTGTAGTATAGTTTCAAGTTGGAGATAAGAGATTTTCATAAAATCATAATCAGAAGTAGTTCACTGTGGTAGAACAAGTGATAGAAAATGGATAGAGAGTAAGTGAGTGGAGAAAATAGTTTTCTCTTTCCATTCCCGAATGTTCCTTATATTTCTATAAAAAGTTTGAATATGGAATGAACTTTTAAAGAAAGGTTAAGTTCACTTAAGAAATATATTGTGAACTGTAGGCAGACACATACTCTAGATATACTAAATACACCTACATCACCACTGATCCTCCAGATCTTTATTTTATAGGGGAAATGTGAAACTTTACTTTGGGAAAAATAAGCTCATTATTGCTTTAATGGTAATGCAACATGTGACATTTACAAGATAAGACATTTATTCTCAGATATCAATGTATAAGAATCAGATGTGTTGAAGTAGAAAGGAAGACAGATTTCAGGTTAAGGTTCAAGTTAAGGTTCAAGTTCTGGCTGGGCAAATCTTAGATAAATCATGTGTTCTCTGAATCTGATTCATCATTTGTAAACTGGTGGTGATGACAGTAATGTCTACTATATGTAGTAGTATTTTAATTGACAGATAAATGTGTATGTGTGAACTAAATGTAGCTAGCTCTAAACATGTGCATTTCCTCACAGAGTTACTTTTTTGTGGTAACTATAGTGCAAGATAGTGATTATCATGATAAATAGTTTTAAGGCTCAAAACAATGTATTTCAAATACATTACTTCTTGGTACCTTTTTATTGTTTATGATTATATCTGGTCTATTTTCATGTAGAGATTATCTAGAAGAATATCACTACTCCTATCTCACTATATAGAGGATAATATTTTAATAACTTTATGAACATCTTTGCATAAGTATTTAGGCTATTTTTTATGATAGATTACTATTATTTTAATGAGTCAGAGAGACAAACTTTTTAAAGAAATTGAAAGGGAAGCAATACTCCTAAACTTATTGCTGCAAGCAAACATTAACTTGATAATCAAACCAGAGAAGGATCCAACCAAAAGAGAGAAGTTCAGGCCCTTCTCCTTAATGCGTGCACTTGCACAAATCTTCAGTAAGATACCAGCAAACAGAATGTAGTGAATCATCAAGTACATTACACACTATGACCAAGTAGTATGCATCCCAGAGATGCAGGGATGTTTCAACATGCAGAAATCAATAATCGGAATATATCATATTGACAGAATGAAGGGCAGAAACCCTATGATCTTCTCAGTAGATGCAGGGAAAGCATCTGACAACATCCTACACCCATTATTGTTAAAATTCTTTTTTAAATAATTGATTTTATCAGTAAATTTATATACACATTATGATCATAATCTACATTGAAAATTTGTACCAGTACATGGCATGACTTAATTCTCAATTTTCCCTGTTCCCCTGTCCACCCTACAATGCCCACCCCTATATACATAAGCTTTGCTTCCTTTTCTTTGCTATCAAATTTTTCTTTACTTACCCCTACCCCTCTTTCCCCTTTGAATATTTTCTTACTCTTTCACAGTATCTATCATGATACAATTCTATGGGAAATTGGAATAGAAAGTATTTATCTCAACCTGATGAAAGCCATGTCTGAAAAACCGACTGCCAGCATCATACTAAATGGTCAAAACCGAAAGCTTTCATCTAAAATCAGGAACAAGACAAGGAAGCTCACTGTCACCACTCCTCTTCATGACTTTCCTGAAAACATTAGCCAAAGAAATGGCAAGAAGGGAATATAAAAGGAGTAAGGATAATACAGAATAATTTTGATAATAATATTAGTTTTTATAATAATGAATAATTATCATTATTTGTGGATGAGGTGATGCTGTATCTAGAAGATCTGAGAAACTCCATCAAAAGACTCTTAAGTTTAATAACTAAATTCAGTAGCAGTACAAATACAGGATCAACACTTAAAAATCAATATTCCTGTACACAGATTGAAACTCACTGAGAGAGAAATTATGGAAACAACCTTTCATAATAGTATTAAGAAAAATGAAATATTTAGGAGTTAAAAGACCTTTATATTGAAAACTACAGTACTCTAAGGAAGGAGATTGAAGGGGATATGAGAAAATGGAAAGATATCCTTGGTTCCTTGATAGGCAAATCCAATACAGTGAAAATAACCATACTTTCAAAAATTTTATACAAATATAATGCAGTCTCACTCAAAATACCAGTAGCATACCTAACAGAACTAGGGAAAACAATCCTAAAATTCATTTGGATCCATAAGGGACCAGAATAACAAGAGCTATTCTGAAAAATTAAGGCAAAGCAGGGGGCATCATGGTATTCAACTTTAAATTGTAGTACAAATGTACTATGCTTAAAAAAAAATAAGAAAACAGCATGGCACTGGAAAAAAACAGACCTAAGAATCAGTGGAACAGAATAGACATTGCAGAGTCAACTCCAGGGGCACTCAGCCACTTTATCTTTGACAAAGAGGCCAAACACCTCCACTGGAAGAGAGACAGAATTTTTAAATAAACGATGCTTAAAAATGTCTTTCTTCATGCTGAAGATCAAACTTAGTCCCATATCTCTCAGCATGCACCAAAGTCAAAACAAATCAAAGATCTAACCATTAAAATAGAAATACTTAATCTGCTGGAATATAAAATAGGTATGTCTTGAAGACATAGGTATAGGCAAAGATTCAATGAAAAAAACCCTATAACCCAGGAAATATTAACCAAGTCAACAACTGGGATCTCAGCATATTACAAAGCTTTGGCAAGCCAAAGAAATCACCAACAGAGTGAAAAGACAACCCACAGAATGAGAAAAATTTTTACCAGCTGTTCCTCAGACAGAAGACTATTATCTCGACAGTACAGACAACCTAAAAAAAATCATATCCCCAAATTTCAAGACCCATCCAAAAATGGACATCTGAAATGAATCTCAAATGAAGAAATACAAATACCAAAAATATGCATGAAATAATGTTCAACACCACTGATCATGCATGAAATGCAAATTAAGACATTAGTATTTTATCTCACTCCAAAAAGAATGGCTACTATCAAGAAATCAACCAATAACAAATGCTGACTAGGCCATTGGGATAAAGAAACTCTTCTTGATTGTTGGCAGGAGTGTAAACTGGTACAACTAGTATGGAAATCAGTGTGGAGATTCCTCAACAATACTAAAATTGTAGGTTCAGTTTGAGCCACCTATTCCTCTTCTTTGCTTTCTTCTCAAAAGAGTTAAAGCATCGTACCACAGTGATATATGCATGCCTATGTTTATAGCAGCACAATTCATAGAAGCTAATTATAAGAAATAGCCAAGATGCTTCTCAACAATGAATGGATTTTAAAATGTCTTCATATATAATGGAGTGCTACTCCGCCACAAAGAAGGATAAAAGCTGAAACACAGTTAAGTGAAAGGATGCACCTTGAGACCATACTTTAAGTGAAATAAAATGGACACATATGTTTAAATATTGTATTGTTTTCTTTTGTATGAGAAACTGAAAGAGTAAATAAAGATCAAAATGGATGATAGACATTGGGAAGTAGGAGAGGTTTTTTTTTTTTTTTTTTTTTTTTTTTTTTTTTTTTTTTTTTTGTACTGGGGATTGAATTCACAACCTTGGGCTCACAAGACAAATGACACCAGTAAACTAAATTCACAGCCCAGCCTTGGGGAGTAGGAAGAAAATGTTTGAATGAGGGAAGGGAACAAAGGAAGGAGGAGAGAGAAGGGAAGGAAGAGAAAAAGAAAATAGAAGAAATAAAGGCAGCACTATTTATAAATGGGGATTGAAGGGAGAGGGGGAAATGGAAAGAAAAAGAATCAAATTTATTATGTGTGGGTGTAAATTCCCCATGATGAATGTGATTCTTAAATATATCAAGAGTGTACTAATAAAAATAATTCAGAGAGACTGTAGGTTAAGAAAAAATGACTCTTAATAGAGTTGCCATGCTGGTACAATTCCTACCTTGGTTTTAATTTGTAATAATGAGGCTATTGATAATATCACTTTGCCTTATATCTCTTGAGATGACAAAATCTCTTAACTCTGTCAGTTTTTGATTGTCCAGTTCCTTTGACCCAGTGAATGAAACAGAAATTGTATGTAGTCAGCTCTTGATCATCTATGGGTCTAGTTGCACAGTTAATTCCAAATAGCAGCCACTACAGATGTTTATACTTAGCTCATGAATGGATTTAAGTGTTTGTATTTTAATAATACCATGTCTGATATTCCCAGAACTCTTTGGTTTGTTTCTATGATAATTAAAACTTGGAAGTGTTTTTGCCTAGATCCAAAGTATATTTTATTACCTATAATACACTGGGTAAACACTTACTTGTAATATGAGTCTTCTTGGGAAGGCCTTATTTGTCTCATTCATCTTCATACCACACGGAGGGCTGGTGTATGCTTGAGTTACTGTTGCTTCTTTTTTCTGCTGAGTTGTCTAATTCACTCTTGGCTTAAGGAGGGATGCCAAAAGACTACTTTTTCTACAAATGTTAACAGTTATTATTTAACTGAACTTGGTTTCAAACAAAAGAAACCTGAAATGTACAGACCTATATTTAATTATCTTGGATTTTTAGTGACTCAATCATATGTTTTTTGGAGTCCTCAAAATTCTTTATTGATGTACACTCTATTATTTCCAATGTTTTCACCTTTAATAAAAAATCTGGTTCTACTGCCCCTTATATATCCTTTATTACTATGAAGTAACACCCTTAAAATCCAGGGGTTCCAATAAAACAGTACCTAAATAGCTTCAGGAATGGCAGAATCTCTTTTTCCAAATTGAGTTTAATAGATTTTGTTTATATTTTGGTGCTTTTTTTCTTTCACAGTGTCATTTGGTCTTTACCTAGTTAAGAGCCATCAGTTTTTAAAGTACATGTGACTAACTATACTTTACTAAATTTATTTATCTATGGGATTTGGTTGCAAGTTGTATTTCATTTAGAACCTTCTAATTCCCTCTTTTCTATTTTTAGAAGTATCAACTTATCAGGTAATTATATATAATTAGAATTATATATATATTAGGATCTATCAGGTAGGAAGTTATATATAACTATATAACCATATAACTATATATATACACACATATATACATACATATATATGCTTGAGAATATAATTAGAACTCAGGTGTGACTCAGTCCTGGAAGGATAAATGGTTTACTTTTATCCTCCTACTCATATAATTTGTAAATTATTTTTCTATGTTAGTAGGAAATTGAGCAAATATTCCTAATTTCCTGGAAACTTTTAATTATAAAATGTCCAGAATAATTGCAGGCATGTGCATTTACTAATATTGTCTTGTAGAATGGGATAAAGAATACTTTTTTCCATATAATTTATTCAAATACCCTTGACTATACCTTTTGTTTATGTATGTTTTCAAAGCTTGCATTTTTTTTTTTTTAAACAGGGTCTCACTTTGTAGTTCAGGCTGGCCCAAAGCTCAGCCTCAAACTCAATCCTCCTGCCTCTGCCTCCCGAGTGCTGGGATTACAGGCATGAGCCACCACACCTGGCATTGTGGTGTGTGGTGCTGATTGCTGGTGGGCGTGAGTCTCCATGCCCAGTATTGTACATGGTTACCGGGGATTGAACCCAGGCCCTTGCGCTTGCAAGATAGGTGCTGGAACCACTGAGCTAACTCCCTGGTCCAAAGCTTGAATCTTATAGAGTGGGAAAGTTTGTATCATAAACATTCTACTAGTCTCACTTTACCATAAAGTTCCTTCCTTCCTATTTACTAATGCCTTTAGAATCTCCAGAAGTAAATGTTTTCCTTGATTAATATATCTGTATTTTTATTTTGAGAAATATTACCTAATATCAAAGTTGCATAATATACTATAAAATTTAGATATTTTAATATTTTTATCTTATTTTATATGAGCATTTTGTTATCTAGTTAATTACCAAGTAAAATATGTTTATCTTTTTAAGTGGGAAAAATTTAATGTGATTTTAATTTTTCTTTAGTTAGGAATTACTTTTCACAAAAATGAATTGATTGTTTCTCTGAATTTTAAAAGGTTTTCCTCAAGAAACCTGACAAATAAGGAGCATACGGAAAAGATTTATGAAACCAAGATTACTACTGCTTGGATGTTGTTAGATATACTCAAGATAATGAGTCATATCTATCTTTATGTTAATATAATATGTAAGATATATGTATTTGTTCATTATGTATTTCTCAATTATTTTGAGTAGTGATGAATTAAAGCTGATTTAGTATGTAACATGTACATTTGAAGTTTGCCAACTAATATCCAACCAATATCCTAAATGTATATTAGCTTACCTTTGTATATCGTTATATCTGCAAATAGATATTTAAATTGTTTTAAATGCAGAAGTACTTCCTCAAGACTGTAAAGTCATTCGTCTAGAGTTGTCATTACTTTTACAAAATCATCGTCATTTACTGAACAAAGGATAGATTTAGAGTCAGATCAGCCGACTTCAAATCGTGGCTCTGTTGATTCCAAGATCTGTGATCTTGAACATAATTTTAACCTCTCTGAGTGTCACTTTAGTAAGTTTTTTGTAACAGAAATAAGAACGGAGATAAACATGCTAAGAACTATAGTAAATGTGTATTCAAAATGTGTTTATTGAATGTGAATATACATTGCTCTCATTCAGATTCTTAGTTACCCCAATATTTTTTACTGGTTTTGATTTTATACTATTTGCACAGCAATGGAAATGAACTGGAAGCAGCTCAGATATGCCTTAGATACTCCTGTAGTCTGCGACATTTTGTCTGCTTTGTTAATTACTTTGGGGTCCCAGTCTCCAATATTTTGAGATTCACTAATGAAGTAGTCGGTCCCTTTCAGTCTTACTGTGCACAGGCACTATAGTGTCTGTACCTTTCCATAGAGAAGCATGTGACATACACTCCAACATTAAGGATATATCAGGTAGGAAGTATAAATTGTAAACAATTATTTACTCTTCCTCTCCACCAGTTTCCTTTGTAGCATCATATATAGTGCTGTAGTAGATTCTTATCTAATTTAGAGCAGAATTCTCAATTTGGCTGAGGAGTCAGGGAAGTCCAGAAGGGAAGCTATGTTTTTACAGAGCCATCTTTTACAAGCAAGAATCTTTTTAACTATTGCTTTTAAATTCACTTATTTTCATAGTTGTCTTATTATCTTTCCTAAATTTGTCTCTTTAAAAAGTTGTTCTTCTCTGCCGAGTTACTTTTCATTATTACAAAGTTGATGGTAGTATTCCACTATCTCTGGTGCTCAAATAATTTTTCCGTCCTTCTACACTATACACCCAGATCTGCCTTTGTACTTAAAAAAATCAGTTAAAGCCTCCCCTTTGCTGATTTGACATTTATAAAACCATAAACTTTAAAATTAGAACACAGTTTTATGATTTTTCTAAACTTCATTTATGACCTACAATTATTGTATAAAATGATCTTAAAATTTGAAGACTTTGAATAAATCCTTTCTCTACACCTGCCGTTGTTTAGTATGAAAACAGGGCATTCTATTTGTGACCATACTGAAAGTTTTTTATAAGTTGAATAAACAAATATACATTGAGTTTTAATTTTGTATAAGAAAAGTTCTCAGAAGTTTGTGAATACTTTATCTTTTACTTCAGCATGTCAAAATCATTCTGTGGTAGGTGATTCAAAATCACTGTCAGACCCAGGCTGGTTTTTTGCCTCTCTTCACATTCATTAATATATACTCTAAATACTGTGATTTCTGCATAGGCCACATTAGGTAACATCAAAGAAAATTTCTGGATGTAATATGCTTATATAATACAATAGTGATGTATATCTGGCTGTGCCTATTTTACTCAAAAATTAGTATTAAAGTTAAAATTGAGATTGAAAAGAACATGATGCATATTCAGCTATATTCAACTGTGAAAATCAATCAGAGAGCAGTCAGAGAGTCAGTATGAAATTTCTATTTCCATTATTCCTTTTTGTATTTATAAAATAGATATGTTGGGGAGGATTGTGTCACTGGCCTATTATTTGATCAAAAACCTGGTGTAACTTGGGAAACTATGAACTACATACGGTTATATGAAAACACAAACTGTCTCCCTTATGTGTATAAATTGTGCATGGTATCTTATAAATATGTATAATTTTTTATGTGCCAGTTAAACAAAATTTTAATTAAGTAAACTTTGTCCCTGAATTGTTGATTGGTTTTATTTTAATTCAACATTATTTTAAAGCACAGCTTTATAGCAGAATCTCAGTCCTAACAATAGAAATCCCCACAAGGATGGCCTGACAGCTGCAAACAACACAGAAAGGAGGGGAATTTGGACTGGACTCTCAGTACTGCTGATGAAATGGTGAGAATCAGGAATGTCTTTCACAATAGCAGCCTCGGAACGGAAGATACACAGAGGAGATGAAATGGGGTGCAAAAAGCCAGACGACTCAGATCAGCCTGTCAGGAAAGCTACCATTCCACGATTTGAAAGTCAGAGTCCATCAAGATCCAGTGGAAGTAAACACAGGAGCAGGATCAGAGAGAAAGAGAGAAAGGGTGAGATGAGCATGAGAGTGAGAAAGTAAGTTATTAATGAGAGATGACTACAGGCCATGGTGAGTGTTTATGTCTTGAACAGAAAGGTCAGTAGGATCTTATGCAGGCTTGGGGCTATTTGAAAGAACAAAGGAGATCTTGTATAGGTAAACACTTTTAATTTTGTAAGGACCTTAGGAAGCACTATACTTTAACAAAAACAAACAAACAAAAAAGTCTTAAAAAACAGCTGGTTAGGAACATTTCATCTATTTTGGGGTGAAGTAGTTTCAAGAAGGCAGAACTTTGAGCATTCCCTTTTACATTCACTGTAGTGTTTTAAGAGGACAGAATCTGTGGTCAGACTGGTCAGACAGAATATTAGACGCAGGAATGAATAACTTAGATTTGGATGACTTGTTTAACTTTTGTATACCTCCGTTTCCTCATCTTTATAATGAAGGTAATAATATGACCTATTTCATATCCTATTGTGAGGAATAAATAATACTCTTCTTGCCATAAAACAATTGCTATGTATTTTATTTTATTTTTATTTATTTATTTGCTTTTGAGGTGGTCTTTGAGATGCTTTGTAGTTCAGACTGGCCTGGAACTCACCATGTATCCCAGGTCAGCCTCACATTCACTGCAGTCCTCCTGCCTCTGCCTCCCGAGTACTGGGATTGCAGGTGTGACCCACCACTGTGGTGTGTGGTAGTGGGGATGGAACTTGGGATCTTGTGCTTGCCAGGCAGATACTAGAACCAGTGAGCTAAGTCTGCAGCCCAGCTATGAATTTTAAAATAATACTCTACAGTAAGCCACTAGGTCAAGGATTCTCTTGATTTATATTGAGCAGATCATAAATATACCCGGAGCATGGTCAGTGGGACATTGTGTATTTGTACAGGTAACTGTCTCAAGCCTTAGTTTTTTTTCTGGGAAGTTTTCAAGCCTTGCTAAACTAACTTCCTAAGTTTGTCCATGTAACTTCTTCTTGGTTAGTACTTGACTGTTTTAGACTACAGACACATTGCACCCAGGGCACCGCACACTTTATTCATGCAAATATTTGAGTGGTTTTCTCAGACTTTTATGGGTGTTGTAAATATTGTATCTGGAACATTAGCGAATGCCAGAGAATGCCAGAAAATTCCATGGTCTGCATAATCATTGTACAGTATTTGGGCTTGGACCCAAGAGACCATATGCTGTTTGGGGAGAGAAAGGTTGGGGAGTAAGCTTTCAGAGGTCTTGTCTGCTGCGAGACTAACTGCTAATTTCCTGAGTAACTCAGCACATCATTTAATGTCATGACCTATTTTCACATCTATAAGATGTCAAAGTTCAATTTAATGACCTCTTTGGTTGTCTAAGCTATTAGCCAAGATTTTTAATTTTTTATTTTGTAAACAAAGTCTTATTGTACAGATGTATGCTTTTCTTTTAAAAATATTTAGTTGTAGATCCCTCAGAGCAATTTCCTAACTTTTAGAAATTCTCCAAGAATGTATGCTGGGTCTGAGGCTAGGAATATCAACTCTCTCAAAGTCTGGATTTCACTGGACTAAGAATCAGAAACTTGAATTCAAAATCAATGAAGTATTCTGTGAGTTTGTCAGATTATTTTCCTTCTCAATAATTTTTCATGTATGAAATGGAAATAACTCAACCTTTAGGGCTGGAATAGAATAAAGCCAAAAAACTCTTGAGATAAGACTGTATTAGAAAGATCTATTTTTCATACTACTTTCCCACTGCCTGATTTGCAGTGAAGAATCTAAAAAATAAATTCTGTCCTACTCAGTGATATTGAGACAAATATTTAATTGTCTTTTCCTCTATAAAGGATTAAAGAACTGGATGTTTAAAAACACTAGAAATTTTTAGTTTTATTTGTAGGTCATAGAGCGGTGGCTGTTGATTGTTGTTGTCCTTAACAAACAGTAATGTAAAGAGGGCCTGTCATGTACTGAGGGGGAGATGTTTCAGGACACCTTCCTTTCCGAATGCAGAAATGACAGACTCATAAAGCACAATGGGCCGAAGGCCCAGCTGTGAAGTTGGAAGCTAGATGGCAGGATTCCATGGATTGTTCTTGCTGTATTCGGATCTGAAACATGAATAGACCTCAGTTGATCCAGGAAATAGACTTCCTTTTGCAGCCAGGAAGAGGCAAAACTGAAGAAGAGGTGAGTATCTCTGTTGTAGACAGGAACATTTGATCTTCATTTCAGGAGTACCAGCCTCTCCTTGTCTTATTTGTATGTAGCAGATTTTAAATAAGAGTTGTTCGTGTTTTAAAAAGGAAATTCTCATACGTTTAGTGCAAAGAAGAAAGCAAATAGCTCAGCCCATGAGGAACATTTCCTGTGTAGTGGTCCCTAAGTGATTCCTAAGAGCACAATTGCTGCTTTTATTAAACTTTTTATTTACTGAGAAGTGGACGGTAGCATATGGGAGCAATGACAATAGCTGACTGATGAGAAAACAAAGGAATTCCAGTGTTCTGCTCTTTTGAAAAAACTCATTCAGAATTTAGTCATATTGGTTCAGCTGTTGTAACCAAAGACTGATAAGATAATAGAGGTCTTTGTGGTGGTTTTGTACTGAAATCCTTTATCTTTATGATGCACTGGGGCCCTTTAGAGTGGGAAGCTTTTAAAACTGCTGTTGGATTCAGAACTCAAATTAGCTGCTGATACACTGGGACAGGGGTTCCTTTCTCCTGCAGTCACCACAAAGTAACTTTTATCAGGGGACCTTGATAGATTGTTGGTTTCTTCAGCTTACCCTGTTTATTTTTTGTTGACTTTTTGCTGCCCTATTTTGTGACATTTAAAAGAAGGCTATAAGAGAAAAGGCCAGTGCTAAATGATGGACAGAGCGTGTGAAGTGCAGACATCACAGTCCATCTGATGTGCGAGGAGGCTGCAGCATGAGAGGCGGTGGTCTAACCAGGTTATCTGTGGGCTGCAAAGATCAAATACAGCTCTCTTCTGTGACTTGCATTGTACTCTGACTTTCTGCTCAGACAATGCCCATTAAAAAAAAAAATTAGAACTGACCAAGGAATTGATTCTTAAGAGCTTTTCTTTACATTTAATTTGAAATCTTTTTGAATTTTTGGCAGAAATCTTTCATTGATGTTACATTAAAATTAGTGTTAAATACTTTCATCTTCCTAGCATTGATGTAGAAAAGTATATCTTCATTAGAACTCTGCTCTAGTGTCATTGTCAGCCCTCCCGTCACTCCAAACACAAATATTTTTTAATAATCCTCTTCTTTTTATTTTCTTGTTAAGATCTGTTAAATTTATTAAAGTAACTTGTGTAGAGAAGTATTCCAGAAGAATGGTTAGGTCTATATTTTATTGAAAATTTCCTCATCCATATTTCTAGATAATGTCATTTGTTGATATGAATTTTATTTAGCTTGGCAAACATGTTTTTAACATCTTTGTCCTTCATTTCATTAAAAATAAAAGCATGCGGAGAAATATTAAAAATTTAACTGGATGGCTTTCTCTTCCTCACGCTCTCCATGTTTCTGTCTTCTGTTGTGCTCTTCTGGATTTTCTCTTTAGAAACATTTAGTTTCTATTACATAGTAGTCATCTACTTGGAGAAAACAGATACATACTGAGAAAGTGATCTGTTTAAAAATGTAACACGATAGAAGTTCTGGGTGTGGGCATATTGCGAAAGAAGTCAGGCCAATCTCCATGTCTAAAGTGGCTTGCAGGTGGTCTGCCCTGTCCAGAGCTACAGTCTTCAGTGACTTCCCAATGCCCAGACTTATTTCTAGCACCACTGATTTTAATTATATATATTTCATATGGGCAAAATTAACCAGCAGATTGTGGTGCTTTTATGAACCGATGTAAAGTGACTTTTAAACCAATTTGAAGCTTTATCTTTGATTTTGATAATTTATTTTACATCAAGAAGGGGAAGTCTTTATCTTCGTTTACTTAAATTCTAATTTATTTTGCAGTTTCTCTGTGGCTTTGGGCCTGAGGACAAGTAGTTATAGTCTGCAAAGTTAAAGAAAATTGTCTATTTTAGTTAATTTTTTTCAAATTCTTCAGATTATTACCAAAAAAAGGCTAAAGGTCTGATGTTGAAACTGTTATAATAAAAGATGGTATTTGAAAACTTTTCATGAAGGAAATTGCCATCATATTTACATTTTGAAAAGTGTTTCCTTATTTACGCACTATTGACTTCCTATTGAGACTCAAAATTTTAAGTACAACTGGTAAAGAATTCAATGGATTAAATTCAGTAAATCTGAAGTCACTGGAATAAAGGCCCCTAAGAAAAAAATGTGTCAATTTTAAAGGTCTTTCCTAACTGAAGACCATTTTGTGATCGAGCCAAAGGTTAATAAAATCAGTAGTGAATGTAGCAATTTTACAGATAAGCTATTCACAACAAGTGTAGTTACTTGAATAAAAAGCTAATTCAGTTCTAAAATGCCACATGCAGTAACAGTGAATAGCTGCTTTTAGGTGCTTTCTGGAGGAGGATAAAATACAGAATCACAGCACTCTTCTCTTCCAGCGTCCCTGGCTGCCTGTAAATTGCCGTGAATGGGGCTGTGGGCTGACAGGCTCTATTAAGACAAACTGCCTTTCTCATCGGAGAGATAAAATAAATCAGGTGTTTAGTCAAATTAAAATACTTCAGCTGGAGCAGGCCCTGGGGAGTACTGATCCACCTGACTAATCTGAGAGAAACTCAAGACAGATGTGGTTTGGGGATAAAGACGACCCCTTGGAACAAAAAGAGAAAAAAAAAGAAGAAGAAGAAGAAGAAGCGAGCCGGCTCCACTGTTTTTGGAGTTGGATAATAGACACAGTTTAGAGTGGAGAGTGTCAGGCGCACAGTGTGTGTGATATTGGATAAAAGCAGGCGCACTGACTTGTAGAGAAGCTGTGTACAGAAGCTTTTCTGCTGGTTTCCTTTCTGCAATTTATGAAACTACCTCTGTTTTTGTGTAGGGAGAAGAGGCTATTTTTTTTTGGCAGGGCTGTTTTAGAGAATCATTTTAAGACAGCCTGAAAGATGTGAAACAGATGATGTCAGGCAGCTACCGGTGACCTCTGCTGACCTGGGCAGGTCCTCAGAATCGGATCTATATTTCTCGCAAGCTGATTTCATCAAACTTCAGAACATGATTTAGGTTGACATGTCCAACCTGTGGCCTGCCGATTTCATTTGCCTTTTCTGCCCGCCCCCTTTCTTTGAGTGAAGAGGAATTTTCCTGTGCCACATGTGACATGCGTACCAGTTAATGTACATAATCAACAAAACTTCCTCTGCAACATTTTTTATGATAAAATTTTTAAAGGTTGGATGGGAGGAGACAGGCCGCTGGTTAGGTGAATTTGATTAGGATGTGATTAACTCGGGAGAGGAGTTTTGTCATCTTTTGCGTTTTTAACATAACCTGACTGTACTGGCTGCACCACTGTGTCCTATAGATTGTCTATTCTTTTGGAAACTTATGCTGTTCTTGTTCTTTTGCCATGACAGAGTATCATGTTTAATAAGAATATTTTAGGAAACGAAATAGCTTATATTCTCAGGTTGGCTGGTCAATGTGATTCAGACTTCATATTATTTCTATTACAACAGCATAGACAATTGCTCTAAATTAAAACAGTAAAATCCATACAGATTCTCAACATTGAACGTGATCATGATGTGTATCTAAACTGTACCAATAAACTCAATAAAGGGGAAAAAACCCAGTAAAATCCAGCACCTTACGTCTAAATGCCCATGTTTAAATAATTATATCTGAACAAATATAATGGACACAAAACTGAAAAATGGCAGCACACACACACACACACACACACACACACACTTAGAGAATGTAAACTATTCTATGGTGTAAATTGATTTCTCCTTAGTTTGGTCCTCAGGGACAACATGGCTGTATGTATATATAAAATTACCTATTAAGGGAGAATTTTAGACTTGTTACACTACTACTCTTCACTCTAACCTCATTTGTTATGCCACTCATGTCTCTTTCAAATATATCAGTACTCAAGTTAAAGAAGATAGTGACAGCCTTCTATGAGTTCCTGAATGCTCAGCTGAAAATTAAGTGGTGGGTGCTTTCTGTCTCTTCCTGTTACACGTGAGTCTGAGCCCATTGAAAAAATTTATTGAGATGCCACCCAAATGTTTATAATTAAGCAATTTGAACGTCATGATTTGTGAAATGGTGTTATACTATAAATTTAATTGCTGCTGGATACATGAGTCTATGAGCAATGGAAATGCCAATGTATTCACAGATCTCTTGGCTTCACTGTAAACACAAGAGGCTAGGATGTTGTGCATCCTTAGCTTCTATTTCCTGTGCAGAGGAGAAAGGAAAACAAATGGAAGATTATTGAGAAGACTTATTCTTTACATGGGACAAAAACAATCAGCCAGTTTTCCCTGGAAAAATCTAAATGTCATATATAGCTCTTTTCTTGGCTCTCAGCCAAAATATCCTGTGGAAGATTTTATTAACAAAACAGTATAGTATACAAACCATCTTAGCATCAATAAAGTTTTTCTTTAATCATGTCATATAGATAAATGTAACAAGAAAGCTACATGCAGATATTAAAAATATATGTAATAAAATGTGTGGATATTCTATTTATTTACTGTAATTTTCCAATCAAATCCTCATGCTGCTATCAAAACACATTATCCTTGCTTTAATGCCCTTAATGATTTTGAATTTTTCTTTTAATACACAGATACACAGGAAGATTATAAAACATAATCTATAAGAGATGCATAGTATAGACTTTTCTTATGTTTCTAGCCCATGTGGTACTGTACTTCCCTTTGTTTTGCTTGTTCAGATTTTATTACCTTATTCAACTTGTATAACACGCAAAACCCCACACACCTCCGTTGAACTCCCACACTCGCATGCACATGCCCATGGCCTTTGGCTTTGCTGTTTTCTGTATTTGGAAAACCTCTTCACCAAAAGCTCCTTCCAGCCCTTTGCCTATTTACTTCCTATTCATTCACTTCAAAATAGGTTCTTTTTCACATTACTGTCCTGGAACTTGCATGCTCCAAACCTAGTTAAACCTTCCCCCAAATATTTGTCTTGTTTTAAATTCTTATGATGTAATTTACATTTATATTTGTGATGACTTGATGATGTAATGCCTGACACAGTTACCATGAGGGAAATATTTATGGAAGTCAAAGTGAGTAAAACTAGTGAATACATAAATTTCACATTTGTATTGTATCTTCTCATTTCTGTGTATATTAACATGTAGGTTAATTCAGCTTTTTGGTATTTTTGAAGAGATTTGTATTTTTATAGTTTAGTGTTTCTGGAGAAAAAGTTCTTCCTTTTAACAGCCTAAAGTTCCTGTTGTTAACATAAATAAGTTGTTTTAAAAATAAATTCCACAACCTAGAAAAATAGCTGCTTATTAGGCTGGATGTAGTATTTGTTTCTCTATCAGTAGGATAGACTTTCACTTTCTAACTTCTCACTGTCTTAATTTTGATTTTAGGCCGTCTTTCAGCTCTGATTTTTTTAAGGGTTACAGACAGCTTTTTTTTTTTTTTTTTTTTTTCTTTTTTAGCCTGAGTTGACATTAAGAATCCCACGGTGGTCATAAATGTGCTAGCTTCTTTGCTGACGTTAGTTTTATCTCGGAGGATTCCCACTAGCAAGTGCGGCCAGCATGCTTGGAAGAGGCCTTTTCTCCATGGGACCACTAAGAAGGGCCACTAAGACATACAATGTTGTTATTCTCTCATTGTTTTGGTGCTTTCTTAGCAAGATTGAGGAAGGTCTCGAGGAGGTTGGAAGTCTCTCCTTCCACGTGCACCAAAGTTGGCAATCTTTGTTCCCTTTGACAGCTGGTGGCATCTTTCTGAAAAGCTTTCAAATCGTAGATCATTTCTTCATAATGAAACATGGGTGGCTTAAATACAATGGATTGAGATTCTTATCTTATGCTACAGTAAAATGCTCTAATTTAGATTCACAAAAGGATTCTGTACCCTTTACTTAGGAGTGCTGTGCAATTTGCCCATAAAAAGACTGTTCAGCACCATTAGTGCATACCATAAGTGTTCAGAGGCATCATATTCATTAACCAGCATATCCTTATGCATAACCTTTTCAACCTCGAAATGTGTTTTTTTCCCTTTGAAGATTGACAAATGGCAAAGAAGCATGAGAGCCCCACAAGCAACACTGTTGCCTTTAAAGATGAACTTGAGAACCTTAGTTTGATCCCTTCACAGGAGAAACAAGCTATATTTAATCCTTTCTGCCCTGAGGCGATTTTTATTGTCTTTGTTGAGCTAATTCCGTGTCTCAGAGATGGACTCCTGACTTCTGAACTTCAAACTTCGGATGGAGATCTTTGCATAACAGAAACATTTTGAGGGCTGATTAAAAATTCCTTACAAAGTAGTTATTAGGCAACTACTGCATCGCAACTACTGGTACTGTCCTAGCTGAGAATAGAGATGATTAGGGACCATTGATACGATCTGTAGTTTCTCAGCTCTAAATATCGTAGGTTTCCAAACTTGATCAGATTGATGGATGGGAGTGGAGCAGGCAGCTCGGCTTTTCGTTTTAAACCGCGGAGGAAGAATGTCTAAGGGTTGTACTGCTGAATGTCCTGTTTTGGGACAAGAACAGTGATAAGCCCGAGCATGCACTCCGGGGCTGTAACTCCCCCATGGTGCCTCCGGACTCACACGGTCTGCAGGCATCGCTACCGCTCTTTCAGGATCTCAGGGGTCCCTTGCTCAGTTCTGCGTATCTATCCTCCCTGGTCTCTTCAGATATTCCTCAAGCTTGCGAGACCTCTTCTTGCTTCCATTTTAGGTACACCAGAGAGCCTGGCAGAGAAAGAACGGCAGCTCTCCACTATGATTACCCAGCTGATCAGTTTACGGGAGCAGCTCCTGGCGGCGCACGATGAACAGAAAAAACTGGCAGCCTCACAAATTGAGAAACAACGGCAGCAAATGGACCTTGCTCGCCAACAGCAAGAACAGGTGAGCCCTGCACGAGAAGCTGACAAACTGGCAGCGTGGAATGTGCCAAGCTCAGCGAGCAATCACATTGATTGCTTTATTTGTTGCAGGCATTCTTACAACATAAGCAAAAAAATTAAAAAGGTGGAGATAAGGAAGAAATCAGAGGAAGGAAGGAAAGAAAGGAACACCTAGAAATCTAGTCTTGAAGTAAGCTGAGGGGATTCCTGGGGGACAAAGAAGGGATCACAGTAACTAGGCATCATGGAAATGATACATGGTTCCAGAACGTTTACATTTATCTAATTACACAGGTACATCTTTTACATAGGTGTTACAGCTAATCCCAAGGTGCTTTAAGAGGAATGACCTCTTGGGGTCTGTCTTCCTCATCCAGAAAAACAGAGTTCTGGGAAAACTTTGAGGGTGTTTCTCTTGCTGTTTTGAAGATAGGATAGATATGTCTTGGTTTTCCCCCAAATAACCCAGATTTATCTGCGTTTTCCAGGGTAATTATTGATACTGCACCTTTCTACTTACAGTTGTCTTGGTTCTGATAATAAATTGTTATTGTCATTCTTTATAGTTTAGGTAGAGAAATCATGGAAAATAGCACATGGCTCCTAAAAGAAGTTGACTTGATTGACTTAAAAGTGAAAAAGAAGGAAAAATCCAGTGAAGTACAAATGTGTATCTTTTTGAAAATAAATCACTTTCCCAAATGTTTTTCTTGTCTTGTGGAGTACATTAATCTAACAACAATGATCCTATAGAGTAGTCCCTGATGCTTTAGATCAGACAGACCCAAATTAATGTGCAGTTTTTAGGAATCTGACATTATTACTGGAATTATCTTTTCAGTTAAATGTATTTTATAGGGGTATATAGAGCAATATATGCTCTGTTGATTTTAATGAGTTGTGACGTCTGGTATTTTATGTGCTTGAATATTTGCCCACATGTAAGAATATGGACTCAGCCCCTAATGGAAAATAACATAAAGGAACACTGTAAAAAATCAGAAGTTAGAATGTCATTTAGCCATCCAGAGATGACACAGTAATTAACTATTGACACTTGTGAATAAGCTCACACAAATTAATCTTGACACATTTGCAGACGAGTGATATCTTACAGTGAACACTTTGTAATTATATTTCAAAATGAAAATTAAATGACACTTAAAACTAGGTTGTCATGCTCAATGAAGCGAGCATGTAGCTCAACCGATTGGCAAATAAAATTCAGAATTTGAGCCACATGGTGCTTATGTACCATACTTCACTGTGTCAAACCCATACGTCCAGAGTGGATGGTAGTAATTACACTGTGGTGTTTCAGATGCATTTCCACGCAGCACTTTATCATTTAGGAGGGACCATCAATATTAGATGCCTAGTGGCGTTTCACCAGCTTGCTAAGAGGAAATAAATATTCACAGGATCCAGCATCTATACCTAGAGCTGCAGAATGAGTTGTCCATTTTTGATTTGAGGGTGACAAGCAACATAGAACCATTCCAACCTGATTAAATACTCCTCATTTTGCCTATTAAATACTCTTCCATTTTGGGAAGCAGTAATCCCATTTATCAAACTGTATTCTGTGTGAGTGGCAGCTTTTTCATGCTGTCTGTCCAGTATGAGCCAGTTATGACCAGAAATTATAAAGCAACCTTTGGGAGCAGACTGCTGTGTTGTCTTCTTAGGCTGAGTGATGTGATGCGGGCATTTCCTCCTGCACTGAGCTACCACGTGAGGAAGGCTCCAGAAGGGTGAAGGCCGGGGCTAGGACTGACCCTCACTCGTTTGTTCTTCCATCAAAACCACTTCTTAAGTGTTAGCTTTGGGGAATAAGAATAAAGAGCAAGAAAACTATCTCCTACAAGGAAAGCACCATGGAACCAAAGTGAGCAAGTGCTCTCTGGTCACTTTTCTCTCTTGTTTCATAGAATGGCAATGAGGATATTTCTACTAAGGAGCATCTCTGTGGACGTCAACATGTAACAGTGCAGTTTTTGAGCTAATGATCGTTCTGATGTCTAACTATGCTTTATAGTAAATATTATTATTCTGAAGACATTACAGACAGATTGAGGACTCAATAGGAGTTGTATTCAATGGTTAATATTCCTTTGTATAGAACAGGTAACATTTTAAGATTTTTAATTGTTGAGTGAAGAAAGAAAATATAAAACTTTCATGTGGATCTTGTACTATAAAACAAGCACATTACTTTCCAAAGAATATATGGATAAATGTGAAATTACAGCTGAGTTGATCTGACAGCCAAACAGTTTTTACTTTGCATTCTTTTTATAACACATGTATTTTAACAACACATGTAAGTGTATCAGTAACAAAGCTCTTTCCATCAAAAAAGGTTTCACCAAATAGGTCATTTCAAGTAATGGAAAGCTTTTCCTGTCTTTGCTTACAGATTTCCTTTTTATGTCCCAATTAAACTCTTTAAGATGAATGTGACCAGTTTTCTTGTCTTGATCCTACAAAGATAGAATTTCCCATGTCCCTTGATTTCCCTATTGACTAGTGAAGATTTAGGTGAATTGCTTACAAATGTAACACAAGGCAATTAGTTTTCACACACAAGTAAAGCACAGAGATGGAACAGTTCAATTTTTTTTTCTTCTGCAACTTTCTGACTCTGCCACTCTCATTTTGTAGAACTCTTTCACACAGAAGTGCAGTAAAGCATTCTTGTACTACAGGAGAGATACTTGAGGTGATGGCAAAGGTGTAAGCATTTCATTTTAACTTAATGAAACTTTATTTCTGATAGATTGCAAGACAACAGCAGCAACTTCTGCAACAGCAGCACAAAATTAATCTCCTGCAGCAACAGATCCAGGTCAGTGTATTTTATTACTCTCATCTGACTAGACTTAGAAACTTTCCTCCTGGAAAATGGAATTTAAAATGTTGCAAATGTACCCCTGTCTTATAAACAGCAGTAACAGGGCTGTTATTCAAAGATGTTGTACGTAACAGTACAAGTGGATATAAGAAATGATGGCTTGCTGTGGTTGAAGCATTATTCTCTGAAATAATGTACGAGCAGAAAAAGCTCTACCTGTTTTTTCTTTCTGCCATTTACCCAATACAACCAGATTAAAACATTTGGATTTCCAAGGGGCCAGACAGATGCTACTGTTGTTGGCACCTTCTGATTTGTGTTTTATTATATAGTAGCATTATGGGGAGATGCTAACTTTACTTACATGTCACTATTCACTAGCCCGATTATGAGAAGAATCTGAGAAAAGGCTACTAATGGGGAACTTGTTCCATAACAAAATTTCATTACATCCCTTTTAGATACTCAGGAAATAGAAAGACTAATGAATCGTAGTTTATTTGCAAGGAGCTTACACTCTAGAAAGGAATAAAAATGTATTCTTTAAGAATTAGAGCTTTATGGGCTGGGGATTTAGCTCAGTGGTTCCAGTGCCTGTCTTGCAAGCACAAGGGCCCAGGATTCGATCCCTGGTAACCACATACTATACTGGGCGTGGAGACTCACGCTCAGCAGCAATCAGCACCATATACCACAGTGCTGGGCGTGGTGGCTCACACCTGTAATCCCAGCACTCGTGAGGCAGAGACAGGAGGATTGCTATGATGTGAGTTTGAGGCTGAGCTCAGGGCCAGCCTGAACTACAAAGCGAGACCCTGTCTCAAAAAACCTAAAAAAAAATTAAAAATAAAATTAGAGCTTTATTTACTGAGTTCCTTTTTCTTGTGGCAAAACTGTAGATCATGATTATGATGATCTGGGCAAGGAAGGTGGTGGTCCAGTTCAGTCGCTCCTTTAGATACTTAGTGATTCATCCAACTGATAATTAGTTGAGAAAGGGAGGTAATTTCCATTTCTCAATAGGAATGTAAGTGTGTGACTTCCAGAAAATGCTGGACAAGGAGTGGGGTGTCTGGCGATTCTTCCTCAGGAATAGTGGATCCAAGTTCTACTTTACCCACCAAAAATTGTGTCTCTTGGTTACTGTAGTGTCTAAATTATGAAGATCTGTGATTTAATCTATTTGAGCCAGAATATTTTAAATTACTACTTTTGATCGAGTTTGATAATACATATTTATTTTATTATATAATCGTTGATATGTATTATATATAGCATAGTTTATTTTAATCTCTTACCTTGGTGATGAATGCCAGAGACTATAACTTAAATTTTTGCTTCATTTTGTTAAACATTCTTAATGTTCAAGCTAGTAGTCACTGTATTTGAAACACTTCATGTTTGAAGAAGTACCTTTGTGTCTGAAGAAGCACATTTACCTAATTTGGCTTTTCTCTCAGCCAACTTCACTTTTTCTTGTTTTTTTTGTTTGTTTGTTTGTTTTTTTTGTTTCTATATTCTTATTGTTTCATTTCAATTCTATATTCTTACTTTTTATGTGTGTTTCAAAATAGAGTTCAGGTATAGATGAGATTGAATGTCTTTGGCATTTGTGATGGTCAGTCTTTACAGCTAAATCTTGGAATAATTTCTCATCCTAAGATCTCTTTTATAATTCATGCTGAGATTCTTAATTAAATAACTGTCCAGGTGTTACCTTGTTCTGCCCTTATTAAAAATTTCAGTGAATTTCCAGCTGCTAAGTTCAAGATTCTTAGCCTGTGGCTTCCTACATTTTTCTCTCAGACTCTCTCTAAGAACTCAGTGGGTGTTAAATAACATGATCATTTAGTTCTCTCTGTTATTCCTATTTGAAAAGCAAGAATGGAAGTCTTCCAGATGTTCCTATATCAGTTTATTATTAACATCTTTTACTACTTCTTACTTATTTCTGATGTATGACACTTAAAGTTAAGCTGTCTGTCTTTTGGATGCTTTTCTGTGGAACTCAAGACCCTAAATGAATAGCAACAAGTTTACAATAGTTTTAGGAAATATATTTAGTATTTATTTTTAATTAATTTTATAACTTGACTATTCACTTGGTTTCTTTTTATGAAATTATGGAACATGATTTTAAGATATTCATCTGCATGTTTAATTTGAGAAGAAAGGAATAATTTTTAAGCTTTTTTATAGAAGCTTAATAGGTTTTATTATTGTAGATGTTTTCATTGTTTAAATTTTCAAATTTATACTGTTCAGCATTTAGACTGAGCAGTGTAAGTATAAAATTATAGAGATATTCAATATACCTTGTATTCACTTTGAGAAATAGAACTCTTTAAAACAAGAATTCATATTTTAAAAATTTAAAGGAAGAATACACATATTTATAGTTTACTCTGTCCTAAGATACTGTTTTATGACTTACCTTGTCAGTATATATATTATCAGTATGAGACATTTGAAAAATCCTGAAAAACATTCCTTACAGAACATATTTATCTTTGACACTTACAAAGCAAGTTTTTCATACTGTGACTTTTAGTTATTTTATTGAAAGTCAAATAGATTAGCTATATTTTCAGATATAGTTGTTGAGAAGTCACAGACATGATCAAATTTAGGAGAAACGTCAGTGTTGGCATAATTTACATGTACATTTTAAACAAATATAGTGTTTAAGAAATACTTCAAACATTGTTTAATCACACACATACACACACACACACACACACATGCACGCGTGCGCGTACACACACACATACATAAAGAAACATTGTTTCATCTGAAAACCAGACAGGAGAAAGAGCAAAACAAAGTGATTTTCTTTCTTTCTTTCTTTTTTTTTTTTTTTTTGAGACAGGGTCTCACTTTTGTAGCTCATGCTGGCCCTGAGCTCAGCCTTTAACTCACAGCAATCCTCCTGTCTCTGCCTCCCCAGTGCTGGAATTACAGGCGTGAGCCATCACACCTTGCAGTGTAGTGTGTTGTACTGATTGCTGCTGGGCCTGAGTCTCAATACTCCCTATTGTTGTGTGTGCAAGGAGCCTAGGTGCTTGCACTTGCAAGGCAGGCGCCGGAACCACTGAGCTAAATCCTGGGCCCAAAACAAAGTGATTTTAAAATGAAGCCTATCTTTTCTTCTTAAAGAAAATAAGTAAATTTGAGCAGGTTACACATTTTCATGTCCTCCTAAGATCAGAAGTCCTAGAACCTTCCAGCTAACCAGGTTGGGAAGAGTAAGCCATGGTTATGAGTAGTGCTACATTCAAGACTGTTCGTCTAGCTTAGAATACTGACTTCTAGATTAATACTCATGATTTGCAATTCCCAAACTTTCACAGAAAGAAATGGCACAGTGTCTAACCTTTTGTAATGACTGCATGTAATTTGGATCTGTTATAAAGAGGAAAATATGAATGCTTTACACAAATTTTAAAATACTATCTTTCATTATAATTAGGAAAATGCCTGATTACAATCATATTGTAAAAGTCTCCATGCTTATTTTATTTTGTAGTCATTCAAAACATACATGTGTAGTCAAAAACAATTTCATTTACATTTTTCTTTCTTGGATATTTTAAACATAATTTTGCTTTGATAAATCTTGACTGAACTTTAAAAGAGAAACGTAAGTGATGTTCGAAAGTGTGATGAATGATTTTGTGAATTGTTTTTATATTGTTGATGAGTCAATTTATACCATTTAAAATCAGGTTCATAATTTAAATAATTATTAAAGTATTTTAATATTAGCAAATCTTTTAGGAGGCTGTTTGCTTAGTGAATTCAAATCTCTATTTTATGCTTTGGAGAAAATGGTGATTCCTTTAATTTGTTACATATTAAGTAATTTTCCTGATGTGGAGCCCAGAAAAAATTACACATTTTTAAGATTTTCAGGACAGAAATAGCTCAATTTTTTCAAGTCTCTGCAAGCAAAAATAATAGGTCACAGAATATGGATCCTTGCACGTTGGCTATAATTACAAAGAATAGGAAGGCTCTTCCATAATTCCATCCTCCCAGCCCCACCTTGGCATTGTAGAGTCTTAGCTGTATTTTAATAAATTTTATTTACAAGTTAACTGATAAAAAATTAACTTTTAAACCATGAGATAGTAATAAACAGATCAAAGTATATAATTTTTAACCAGCTATTAACTGAGGCTTTTAATTTTAAAAGTATTTTATCTTGATTTCTCAATCCAACTAAATATTTATTCATCTAACTTCATTTGATCATACCCTAGTTTTATGTTTAGAATTTGGAGAAGATATGCTTCATGGACACAATGTATCACATTCTTTGTTTTTTTATAACATGTCAATAGAATACATTTAATGATGTCATTTTAAAGCCAGAATTCAGTCTTTGCAGAATAATTCACAACATTAAAATATCTGTGTGAGAAGTTTTTCCAAGGATAAATGGGCATTATCCAATTATTCAAATGAGTCTCAGATCTTACAGTTGTTCAAGTTGGTTGTATGTTGTGCCAGTCAGATAACATTCTCCCCCTGGCTGAGCAACAGTCTCTTAAGAATGGGCTGATTACCTAGTTGGGATTTTATCTGAATATTTTGCATTCTGAGCTGGGGCCCATGGTTTTTGCCAAAATATATATATGTAAAATATATATATAATATATAAGTGTATATATATGATATATAAGTATATATATGATATATAAGTATATATATGATATATAAGTATATATGATATATAGGTATATATATGATATATAAGTATATATGTGTACATATATATATACTTTTGGGCATACTTCTAAGACTTAAAATTGTTGCATTTTGTTTTATGATTAATATGCAATATTTATTGTTCTCCTTTCAATTGTTTCTTGCTGGGTGGCAAGGTCAGTCTATAAAAATACCTCAACTGAATTGTATTGCTGTTTCTTGCAGGTGTAGGTACCTTTATTTTAAGGAAAACTTTCTACTAAATGCTGTATTACATTCTGCTTATTTACTTTTTCATTTCATTAAAGCTTCATTCTGTTCTTCGGAATAGATGAGCAGTTTTCACGCACAGTGTTTTCTAGTTTGATTATAATATATTACTGTGTGTTGTGGGCACATATTCTGTCTCTGTGTTTGCCATGTGGTAGAACATGATTGAATATATTTTCCTTTCTTCCTGTGTGGAAACAGAGATATTTAATATAGGCAAGAAGCAATTGTCTTTAAACAATTAAACAGAGTAACTCGAGCTGTTCTCTCGTCTTGTAAGGAGATAAACCTCGCCGTTTGTTTCCTTCGGTGTGATTAACGACAGGCCTTTCAGGTATCTGCTTGGCAGAAGAAAGGACTACTTTTTATGTGAAGTAGTTGTCTGAAGATCAGAAATAATTACTTTGTACATTAGCCTTCATGGCCTGCTTGACCTGGTTAATTAATTTTTTGCTAGTATAATAATAATAGATATATATTTGAAGATATGCCTAGTCGTTAAGTATCTAATTGACCTCTAATTTTAAGAGCTGGACCTTCCATTTATTGTCTTTTGGAGCTGGCTGGGGCTGACGGTGGAAAAACGGAGGACAGTGAAAGGAAGCTGATGTCCAGTCTCCTACAGTTCTTCTGTTTTCAGTTGTATCCCTTTGATAATTGTATATCGTTGATAAACAAAAGGCAGTCACAGTGATCTTGCTTGGGCTCTAGTCACAGTCAGATACCGACTCCTTCCCAAATCCTCTGCAAGGGACCAAGTAAACCTATTGAAAGTAATTAGATACTTCTATTGGTGCTGTACATGTATCTGATACTTTTACAGTGAAATGAGTGTTATAAACAAAGCTTAGAAGTCTAGGATTAGCCCCTAGCTTCAGCAAAGCCTTAAAATATTTTGTAATTCTATCTTCAATCATGAATTAGTCAAGAAAAACAGACCCCCTCTCCTCTCTTTATTTCTCTGCTGTGCGCTGTGTCTAATTGCCCACAGGCAAGCTGTTGTGATCTTCTTTGGAAGTTTAAAATGAAGATAAAAATGCAAATCTAATTATTTCCTTTATGTAATCTAATTAACTTTTTAAGTAATGATAGATGTGCTATAGCCTGCTTTAAACATTTTAATAGTAAAATTTCTGGATTATAAAGAATAGGTAAAGCTGCTATAATTTATAAATAGCAATGGCTATATAACAGCTAACATTACAAATTCTTGTTATGGATTAAAACTCTACATTAATCATGCTATATTGTTTAAATTGGGAGGGATCTATGAATAAGAATGGACTTGACCAGATCCTTTGAGAAATTAATCAGCTAGCTAATGTTTTCCAAATGTGGCCTTATAGCTAAAGGTTTTTTCAGCAGACCAAAACCTAAAGGTGAATCTCATGTAATGTCCTTCAACTTTTTTAACCTGCCTGTCTGCTCTCTTTTATTTTATCTTCTTGTACTCAGCTGGCGGATTCTACTCCCCATCTCTCTTCCAAACTGTGATACCAAGAAATCAGCTCTCTGCTTCTTCCTGGAATTAAAATGAAAGAGTGCTGTGCCTCTTCTGAGGCAAAGTGGGGTGTCATAGATGGAGCAGAGAGTCTGGATGGTGCTAGAATGTGACATTACATAACATTCTCAAACTTCCAACGACAGCATGACTCTCTTCTGTATGTTTCCTGATAATTTCTGTTACATTAAAGGTTCAGTTTAGTGATGGGCTTAATACCCTTCTAGGGTGTGCTAATCCCTCTATGTCTCCCCCCTCCTCTGTGCGTGTGTGTATGTGTGTATGTCAGTGAGTGGAGGGTCAGCTTTCTCAAGCACTTGGAAATGGTTGGTGAAGAATTAGGCTGAGCTGCCTGGAGATTATACAAAAAGGGGAGTGGCATTTTATTCTAGAAAAAACACGGTCAAATTCTCACTTTTCGCATTCAAATGGTCTTTGCTATTAGATCGATAGTGCTTGTGAAATTAGAGGGATAGTAAATGGACCTTTCCAATTTATTTTATAGCTTTTTAAACACAGATGAAGTTATGTGATGTAGCAGCACAAAATGCAAAAGTCCTTCTTGTTTAAAATAAAGTTGTTCCTATAAATCTTATGTATACCATCTCCTGTAAGTCAAGCATTTGCTTTGCTTTTTTGAATTATGTCTGTACTTAGAATTTAAGAAGTTAAACAGTATGCATACCAGACTTGAGAGATAGGAAATAAAAATTGATATACTGTGTGACACTTGATATAGCACAGGGAAATATCTTTTAAATGCTGAGGGATGTACTGACATAACCATTTTTAATTCACATATAGTAACTCCTACTCAAAGTTATTAATGCTAGAGCCAGATATTTTTACTTGTTCACAATAAAAGAAAATAAATGATGAAAAGGGTGTAATGTCTCCTGTGAGACACTGAATTAATTTTATCCACCATAAGGTTCATTAAGAAAATTTAAGTTCTAACATTGACAAGGATAGATAAGGAATTCACAGATGAAAAGAAAAGATGGAGTTCGTCTCAGTCAGGTTAGAGTCCTCACCGACATTACCTATACATCTCACTGGAAGAATATTCTCTTCCAATGTCTGGAGATCAATTTTCTGCAGCAGCTGAAGTTAGTGCAGATGCAAAGAGCTCTAGCTGAGTGGCTGGCTGGACTATGGCTCAAACATGTTGAAGAGATAGACAAAAGGTTCCAAAAACTCCAACAGGCTAAGTCTATTTTGCACTATAATACCATTCCCTCTGTCTCTGCTTCATAATTCTTTAGTTCTGTTATCCATAGGAAGTTTCAATTGAGTGGCTAATAAGTACTGTTCCTTTCAATGATGCAGTTTCCCAAATGGAAAAGGATTTTTTTTGTACTGTTATTGAGTAAAGATTGTAACTAAAAACCAGGTGGATGTCTCTCAGGATAAATGTGGCAGAAGTCATTTGTTAATGTGTAGAAAATTGTGCACAGTAGGACTCATCTCATTGAATGGAGCCTGAGGCTCCAGAAACCTGAAATCTCCAGAAGAAAGACCTCCCACTATTGGTTCAGATATGAATTTGTCCTAACGAGTCCCCTACTCTGTTCTTTGACTGAAAGCACCTCATTCCATTTGACTTGTACTAGAGGTAGAAGATGGGGAGAAAAAAACCCACACGAACAGACAGCTATCCTCTTATTTAATGATGGCTAATGACTCTGTTTAAGTTTCTGTAAGGCTTTGTGCATGCTCAGTTATTGCGTATTTTTCTTCTGAAGGTGAGATGGGGTGGGGATGTGATTAGATGACCTGCTATTCTTTGTGTATGGAAAAGACTTTTGGTACAGGCAGAAATGAACCAGTAGAATTATTAGATTCTAGCCAGAGGCTAGCCTGAGGTAGATCAGGAAACAAACAGGCACAAATAATGACCACAAACATCACAAATGATGGAACAATTGATGGGTGAATTCCAGCTCAATCCTAGACTATCTGTAACGCAAAGCTAGAAGTGAGGGCTTTGAAAATCAGCACACATGTAACAGCTGTTTTTCTAAGATTTTCTGACTTAATTCTAATGTGGATATCAGAGCCCCTGGCTTTTGAGAGGACCCATTCATGGACTCCTTATAGGGTTTACGTGTGCCCCGAGGACTTCTAAACTTGCATGGATCTCTGTGGAAGATGGTTCAGATTACAGTGCTCAGTAGAAGAGAGAAGCTGAGCTCTATGTTTAGGACCTGTGCCTCCATGCATACAGTAACTTTCCTTCTTAGTAACTGTAGAGATTCTGATTTGTGTTTTATTGTATGCATCAAGTGGTTGTGAATATATATATATGTATATATATATATTCGTTTAAATTCAAATCTTTATTGATACATTATGAATACACATCATCATCGCATTCAACATTGAAAGTTTGTACCAGAATATGACATGACTTGATTCTCATTATTTCCCATTCCCCCCGCCCTGCAGCACCCTACCCCCTATATACGTAAGCTTTGTTTCCTATTTTATTATTATCACACTCTTTTACCCCTGTTATTTACCCCTACACCCTCTTTCCTTTTAGATATTTTCTAATTCACAATATCAACTATATATACTAGAACTCATTTACATCTTCATTTTCTCATACCAGAGAAATGATACAATATTTACACATCTGTGACCTATTTGTCTCACTTATGAGGATGTCCTCAAGGTACATCCATTTGAGTATGAATGACTCAATCTCATTTTTAAGGCAAACACTTTCAAGTAGTAGAATTATAGTTAACTATTTTTTTCCATTTTAATTTGTTAAACTTTCTAACATGCACTGCTCTTATATAAGAAAAGTTGATTTAAAGAATTTAGATGTACTCTGAAAGAATCCTGCTATCTAATATTAATAGAATCATTAAATTTATCATATATTTATGTTATGAACTACCATAGACTGATAAAATGATACTTACAAATGATTTTTAATAATTTGAGAATTTTATAATATATGACATTAAATGGAAAAATCCTAGAATACACTAATTTAAATGCAATAAGTCTTAACTATATGCAAATATACTTTGAGAACAAAATCTCAGTGTTTTTATAAATAACATTATTATTCCACTTTATGGAAGGAATGGGCATCTCTCTCTTTATTGGTGATCATCCTTGAACAGAACATAATCACCGAATCTTAGGATTTGACAGTTATGGGTGATTTCTCACCATATAAACTGAGCTTATACTTTAAAAAATATCTCCAAATAGCTGAAAAAACTGGCAAGTTCAGATCTTTCCAGTACTTTCAGTCTGTCTCACTGGTATCTTTACCTGTTTCTAACTCTTACTCATTTTCTCAACACATTCTCTCAACCAACTGAGTTCATCTCATAGACTTACATATTCTCCTTAGTGTAGGGAAGCCACAGTCTCAACCCCAGGAGAGAGAAAAGGTACAGAGAAGACTATCAACCTGCTGTCAACAGGACTATCTCCTCCTTTCTGTGGAAGGTATGTGGACCCAGTCTGAGGACATTGCAACAGTGAAGGATCAGATCAGTGACACAAAGAAACCTGGATTTCGACTCAGTATATCTACACCTATTCTTTGTTCTCATATGGATTACATGTCCTCCAGCAAATGAGTTTCTTGGCATATAATTAGGATAAGGAGTCTAAAGATTATCACAAAACTGGCTTCTGATTCTGGATGACAGAAATGAGCTCAGGCCTTTAGAAGAAAATAAGAGAGCAGTACTGGGGATTGGACTCAGAGCCTTTGTAGTGAGCTACATCTCCAGCCATCTCTATAATATGTTTTAAGATGATGCCACCATGCTCTACAGCAGTAAATATTCTTGATGATAAAACTTGAAGACAAATGTCAAATCTAGTGCAGGATGAGCCATCTCCACTTAGGAGCACTGTTTTTATTTTAAGCCATCAAAGGTTTGAGATCACATAGTGCAATTCATGTTTTCTTTGTGAAATATCGTGATGGTTTGTAACATTTGCCACATAAAATGATGGCTATGTTGGTATTTTAGAAACATACATTTAAGAAGACGGCCGATAAATGCTTGCTTTCAGAATATAAAACACACTTCTGCAGCCAATGACAAGCTTTTAGTTTTAGGACTATATAATGGAAAGGGTGACACAAATTTAATTTTAGTCTTACAAGTAAAATATTATAATTTGGGGGGAAAAACTGACCATAGTTTTTTAAAGTATTAATTGCAGGAAATTACAGCACGTCCTATTGAAGTATTATGTCAGCGGCATATATATAGCATGTAACACCTTTTCCCAGATTCTCTTGTGTTCACTATGTGGGGCACGTTCGGTTGGAAAGAGATGTGTTAAGCGACTAGAACATTTGAATTGTGAGGGGAGGTGGCGCTGAGTGTGGTTCACGCTGAAACAGTGACACTGGATGGAGACTTCTCAGTTACGCTTTTACAAGTAGGTTTTCTGCTTAAACGACAAGGCTGATGCAGATTTTCTTTTGGCTTTTTCCTCATTCCAACTACTTACGTTTCATCTTCTAATCCTAATAAATTTTCCAGCTACAATTTATTGAATGGGTCATAAGATAAAAAATGAGAAAATTTCATTTCTGATGTGTGTTATAACTTAATATGGTTTTAAAATTTCCTCCCATTTTGTTTGAAGTAAATAGGGTAATTACTCACTAAAATTCTAATATCTTTCAGAGCTTTAGGGATGAATCTAAAACAGAACCATATAATGTTTTATTTAAGCAAATCCATGTTCTTATTACACAGTTCACCTTACTGTCATTTGTATAAGTAAACTTTGTTTTATTTTTTCAAGAGCTATTTAATTAATTTTGTTGTACCACCACATTCTGACATCTGCCTTATTAAGGCCTGAAGGATGTGATTTGTGGTTTAGAAATGAAAATAATTTATTATTTTAAAAAAGGATGAATCATTTGGGCACAATACATAAATATGAATATGAAAGAGTCTGATGCACTTCTGTTTCATTAAGGCACCAGTTTAGTTTTCCGTGTTCCCGTAACGTGTGCCAGTTGTATGTCTGATCAGTATCTAAACATGAATGAAGCTGACTATGAAGAAACTGCTGCCTTCTGAGCTTCCTGGACTGTTTATGGTCCCCATTTATTGCAGGGCTTTACCATATAACCACCGGGTGGATCTGGTTTTACTTATCAAATCCAGATCTCTCCCCCCTACCCCCACTGAGGAGGGTGAAGTCCCGGGGCCACCAGCTTTTAATTTCGAGGTTTTTGGAATCTTGACAGTTGAAGCTGGAACACCTACTGTTTCTGTGGAAATATCACTGCTAAATATGTCTTGGTAAGTTTTCTGTACATTCAGTACAGGTTAAAAACAAGCATTTTACTTCTAAATGAATTCATTTTAATAATTTTGTACAACTATTCATTTCCTCATAATCTTTCTCTCTTCTACTTTGGATAAGAGCAGGTGTCACCTGGAAGGCTTTGGTAGTCTTTCTCTATCACCTCCATGTTTTCCCAGGGGGAGGAATAAGTGGGGCATGAGGGAGGGGACAGCATGTAAGATTTACATAAACAGTAATGTGGTCTTTTCTCAAAAGAGCTTTGTATTTTCTTTGGAGATGAGAAAGTGAGATGCATATTTGGTTGAGTTTATAAAAGAACCATTTCACTTTCACAGTAAAAAGAGGTGGCTGCTAAGTCATCATTGGAATCTCCACCCTGAGAGAACATGTAGCGCTTGTGCTCCAAATGGCCAAGCGTATGGAATTTGTTGACTTTAAAAGTAGCTGGGAGATATACAAGCAGTCCACAAAATGAGTCTTCTCATTATTATGAAATGTGTCAAAGATATCTGGGAAAGAAATGGAAGGGGAAATGGCCTTTCATGTACACTGATAATGTGTGGTGACTCACTATCTTTTGACTCAAGAAGTCGTATTGCCTTCTGAGAACACTGAACAATATTTTAATTTTTAAAGACTAACTAGCTTCAAGTTGCATAAGAAGGAGACGGCACTTTCAAAACGTTCTCTGCGTCGTGTAGCAAACGGAGCAGATGAACTGATTCCCCGAGCTCCGCACACATTCTGTAAAGGGTAAGCACTGCTAACAGAATGAGTGGCAGCCTCTGAGTGCGAACAGGCCCCAGGGACTAGTCTTTGTTCCGCTGGTCTTGACAGGCATGTGTCTCTGTTAAATGAGGGCTTAATTTCTCTCATATGTGAACGATTTCCAAGCCCAACAAAGGCCGCCTCGACCTGGGCTGTTTAAAAGAACCAGCACAGAAGGAAGCATTCTTGAAGACAGAGGATGCTAAAAGGCTAATTACTCACCACGGCTTAGCCACTGTTTTATTTTTTACTGACTTGAGATTTATTAACACAGATCTGCCACATTTTTCTTTTACACAAACACACATTGAAATTACAAGGATATCTTTTTATTCATTGTGAAATAGCCATTTGCTGCTCTCTGCTCCTTGAGATGAGGTTCCCCTCAGCAGTCGTGCTGAATATCATGGAATATTAATTCACTGGAGAGGGAGGGCGGAGGCTAATATACTTTGGATCTTTTCTGTCTCAAGTGGAAGGAATTTAAACTATTTACTAGACAGCATCCTTGGCAACACTGAGAACCGTTCTTTTGACAGCACTTGCTTAAAATGTGGAGATCTTTATTTCAACATTTCTCTGGGAGTTTCAAGTTATCACTTTTTTTTTAGCTTTCTCAATTTCTGGGAAAAAAATTGTTATTGTTAAAAGGACATATGTAGGAGGTTACAGGTATGTTTCTGCCTTCCTTTTTTAAGGCTTTGTAAACCAGATCATTTTTCCCTTTTGACTTGTTATGATTCTCATTCGCCCTTTATCTTAATTTTGACTATTGGATTTTAAATTTTTCTACTTTTCTTTTCTAACTTGATATCTTTTCAGTAAAGAATGTTCTACAAATCAGCAGTTGAACATTTGCATGACAACTATTTTGTCATATTACACCACAGAGATAAATATAAACAATAATCTGCTTCATCAGTTTGGGTGTTTTGAAAGGAGACCATGCCTAGTATTTGAATTGTTGGCAAAGAACTGCCTGTAAATGAGGATCTCTTCCAATTCTAAACCTCCATTATAAGAATTAAAGTATAGATTTATTAAATGAAATACACAAATTTATTTCCTAGCATCCTTAATAAATATGTTTAAAAATCTGCCCCAAACATAGAGATCTACATTTTGAACTTTTAACATAAAAGAGTTAGGAAATCTTCAAATGTGGGCACTTTGGCCCAAAAGCAAACATGCAACATTATTTTGTTGGGACAGCATTCTACTTACATAAGCTCTATATGGCATAATGAAAAAGGGCCAACTCTTTACTTTATTTCTAATGATGGACATCTGACAATTAACATATATAATATGCATCTAATTCTCAAAGTGGTTATCATGAATGAACTGGACTTTTCCTGTATGCTATCAGTAGGTGTAGCTGGAAAAAATAAATATTCAACCTATGTTTCTTCCACTGTGTGCATGACTCTTGGAAGTATCTGGGCCCAGCGTACAGCTCTGATAACCTAATTCTGAAGGAAAGGGAGTCGTGTCTTTACAGAGAATGTGAAATGGGGATTATGTAACTTGCAGAAGAAAAAGGTAAAGGTGATTTCCTCCCAAATGCTTTTGCTTTACTGCCTTGCTTTCTATCCCGGAGGCATTGTGATTTTCTTACTAAAGTATGTTTTAGTAGAAATAACAAATGCCAAACCAACCTATCTGTTTTCCAGATCAGGAGTATATCTGGATATAAAAATCAACAGGACCTTCAGAAATTAGAGTCAAAAAACTCTAAGGTCTTTATTACTTTCTTTTTATTGAGGCACGGTCTCACTTTTGTAGTTCAGGCTGTCTGAAAACCAGACAGGAGAAAGAACAAAACAAAGTGATTTACTTTCTTTCTTTATTTTTTTGAGACAGAGTCTCACTTTTGTAATTCAGGATGGCTGAATCCTCTTGCCTCTGCCTCCCAAGTGCTGGGATTACAGATGTGATCCATTATGCCGGGCACTGTGTATGTGGTTACCGGGGATTGAACCCCAACTCGTGCACTTGCAAAGCAGATGCCGGAACCACTGAGCTAAATTCCCAGCCTGAAGGTCTTTATTTCTGACATGAATTAATGTTGTTTGTTTTCTCTTGTTACTTACAATGGTCTTTTACTTTCTCTTGTTACTTACAATGGAATTAACAATGTATACTATTTCTTTATAAATCTCCTTCTGTTTTATATTTCTTATTATTATAAATGGCATCTTCACTCCAAGTCAGATTTGATGTCTTCATCAAACGATCATTGATTCTAGTGCAGTTTACTCAAAACTGTCTCAGATTGTCTTTTTCAAGTTCTACTGTAACTAATATGAATCAGATATCATCACTTCATGACCAGACTTCTGAAGTAGAGTCTTAAATTATCTCCACACTTTCAGTCTGTCCCTTTCCATTTCATTGTACAAATCCATCTCAAGGTGTTTTTCCTAACACGCATTTCTCAGTGTGTTTCTCTGCTCAGAAGTTTCCAATGGAGCTCTATTGATTAGGATTTTTCTTTAACAGATTTCATTAAGCACTTGTGTTTCCAAGACTCTTCTTGCCTTTGAGAGTATGGCAATCTACCCAAATCTCTGATGCTACTAAGTTTACATCCCAGTGGAGTAGACAAACAGTAAAAGAAAGAAGTAATATTACAGCGTGCTACGAGAACTGCTATATGGAAAAGTCAGAGAAGGGAAAACGGGCAAGAAAGAGGGACTGCAGTGATAGACAGGGTGTCTGAGTGAGTATTTAACAGAAAAGGAAACATTTGAGCAGAAAATACTAAGGAGTTGAGGAAGCAAGTCATGTGGCCGTGTGTGGAAGGGCCTTCAGGCAGAGGGAAGAGCAGACACAAACTCTACTAAGGTAGGAGCAAGCTCACTCTGTTTAAGGACCTTTCAAGTGCCCCTATAGCTGGCGGGCAGGAATAACAAAAGGCAGAAGAGCAGGAAATCCACATGCCTGAGGGTCCTTTACACCACTGTAAGGACCTTGGTCTTCAGCTGCTAAGGGAGGCCGCTAGAGAGAACAGCATGAGGTTTGGCTTGGGTTTCAGAGGCTCCTTCTGGCCCCTGTGTTGTACATGGACTAAAGGAGACCAGCATGAAACCAGAGTGACCATGAGGAGGTTGACAAAGCAGAAACATCTGTTCCTTTCGGCTGTGGAAGTAGTGAAATGTGAGTAGATTCTAGCTACACTGTGAGAGTAAAGTTTGGAAGGAACAGGAAGCAGAAGAGTCAAGAGTCCGACTTCCAGGATGTGGACCTAAAAGACTGAAAAAATGGAGTGGAGGGCTGGGGAGTTAGCTCAGTGGTTCCGGCGCCTGTCTCCCAAGCGCAAGGGCCCGGGTTCGATTCCCCGGTAACCACATAACAATACTGGGTGTGGAGACCCTCACCCAGCAGCAACCAGTACCACATACCACAGTGCCGGGCGTGGTGGCTCACGCCTGTAATCCCAGCACTCGGGAGGCAGAGGCAGGAGGATTGTGATGTGAGTTTGAGGCTGAGCTCAGGGCCAGCCTGAACCACAAAGC
>PVIR01001255.1:0-42205 GCA_004026965.1 Petromus typicus | reverse complement strand
TGGAGTGGATGTTTTCCTGGGGTTCTGCCTTTCACTGGGAAAACTATAATACAACAGATGTCAGTAGAGAATGAGTGACTTGGGGAAGAGTCTAATCTTGATGTGGTCAGTTGAAATATTCAGAAATCTAGGAGGAGAGGTTGAACAGACAGTAAGGCCTGAGAGCCTGGAATTCAAGGGACATAAGGACTGGAAGTAGATGTGTCAAGTGTAACCCTATGGATGGTTTTCTGAGTTCAGAATTCTTAGCTTGAATTTTATAGCTCTCCATAACATGGTTCTTACTGTTATTTCTAGCTTTCCTTTTTTCTAGATCGCTAATAAACGCATCCACATGTAACCTCCTAACATGACTTAACCTTTCTATCTCCAGTCAGTTGTCATATAGTTTTACTCCTGGGAAGATTCACCTTTTTCCTTACATTCAGTTTTATCTTTTTGAAGCCTTGGATCCCCTTAAGACTTAGATCCATGAAACCTTTCCTGATAACCAGCACCTTTTCCCCTGCCCTATACTTATATTTCTTTTGTGAGTTTCCACAGCTCCCTGTGGCTTTTTCATAGCATACCACATTCACTGATTTTAAAAGTTTGTGCATGTTTTGTTCCTGCTACCAGATCCTTTAAAAACAAAGATTATAGTAAGTTTCTATAGCCCTAACATGCCTATCTTAGTGACTTTCTTGTACATTGCTAATGCTCCATAAATATTTGAAATCTTAAATTATTTTAATGAACACTCAGAATTATTATTTTTTCTTTTTGTGTGTGTTCACTACTTATTGAAACAAATATTACAAAATCTCATATATGAAACAGATTATACTTAAATGTTTAACGTATGGCCCAATGAATAAATAGAATGATAGAAAATTAGGAATCAGTGTGTCAAATTGCCTAGGTATTGATCTGACTGAAGTCAAGTCTATTTGTATGTTTTAACTTCTATTTGATTAAAGTGGATAATTTTGATGAAATGAACAGTCCATAATTGATTAATTAAAAAATCACTTTTGGGGTGATGCATTGTTACAGACACTATAATCCTGAGGATCACAAGCTTAAGCCTCACCAGGGCAGCTTAGTGACTTAGCAAGAGCTTGTCAAAAGAAATGCAAAAAAATGTGTATATATACATATGTGTGTGTGTGTGTGTGTGTGTGTAGTACTGGAGATATAGTTGAGTGTATAAGCTTTGAGTAACATCTTTAGCACATCATTTTAATGGCCAATTTTGACTGACTCTGGTATTAACTGAAATGTTTAAGAGAACCAAAGAGAACTCTGTTATATTTGTACTACAGAGAATCATTGGCTTTCATTTCAAACTCTAAATTAGTGAATAATTTGGATTTCTATAAAATGCTTAAATATAGTTAATTTGGGATACGTATAGTCCAGGGACTTATGTTAGTCCTTGAGAATCTGAATTTAGTTTATTGGGACTCTTCCTTGAGAGTTCTTGAACTTTACTGTAGTCTCTACAAGTCAGTGACACCATGGGTCTTTAGGGAAACGTTAGAAAAGACTACTGAGGGGTACATAGTTTCTAAGCACAGATTTTATAATCTGATCAGTTTTTTTAAGCACTAAAACTTCTATAATTCTTAGTTATGTTTTGTCAAAACTGAAAGGATTGAGAGTGGTAGATTCACTTTAATTCCATAAACATTTATTGAGTACATTAGCACTGAGCTAGGCACACCAATGTGGAATAGCTCATGTCTATGCCTTTAAGGAATTAATGAGTTCCTTGAATTTGAAGCATTTGGACAATACTCATATTAAAAAGAATGTTGTTGATTTTTCTCAGTTGCTAAGAGTCATTAGTTACCTTTCTTTATTCATAGATTAAGTATGTTAGCTTTAGCAACATCAAGGATGTATCCATTAAATGTGATCTTAGTTATTTGTGGTTTGTAAGATATCACACCAAGTAGAGCAGTAGAACTTATTGAAACTCCCAAGAAAATACGCTGAAAATTGTTCTTCCAAAAGTAGATTTTAAAAACACTTTTACACTTTGTTATTTTAGTACTCAGCTACAGGAAAAACTGTAGTTAGCTATAAAGAAATAAAGAAGCAGTTAATTTTACAGGCTTCACTTAACATCTGCTTCACTTAACAAGACTGGGCAGTGGGTGTATGGGACGCAAAGGAAACACAAGACATACTATTTTCTCTCTGAGACCTTTGAAAGGGGCCAGGGAGACAGAAATGCCCATGAATTCTAGAAGTGAGGAGAACAATGCCAAAGCATCTTGGCAGCGAGTACAAAAATACTAATTATCAACCGCATGGCTAAATGCTAAATGTTCACTAATTAAAATGACTGGAGGTTAAAAAAAAGGTACACACAAGCAGGAGATTATTTTACAAAGTTTTCATTGGCTTTAAGTTGAATGTATTATTTTATGTTGCTTATAAACGTGATGTTCTTAATATGTTACTTGAAAGTTTCTGGAGCTCAGCTCTTTGTCTGATGGCCAGTTTCAGAAATGGGTGTTCTTCGACTGACACCTGGATCTGTGGCTGAGTAATAAGTACAAGGCTCACGGCTCACCGTTTTCAAAGGACAAAACACATGCCTCGTGTTGAACTGCAGTGCGAAGGAGCCACAGAAAAAGATTCTCCAGCTTGTTATCTTGCTGGATTAACCTTTTCTTTTGGTTATGCTTCGGGGGCAGATCCACACAGTATCACAATTCTGAGGGAATGGTTAGACTGTAATTTAAAAGATTTTAATTAAGATTTATTGTCAAGATTTGTTTTTCACATTGAGAGACTTTTCATCTTTAGACTTGATCTAGAAAATAAGCTTTTCTTTTCTTTCTTTTTTCTTTTTCCTGTCTCTTTCTTTCTCTTTCTCTTTCTTTTTCTTTTCTTTCTTTCATTCTTTCTCTCTCTCTCTCTCTCTCTCCCTTCCTTCCTCCTGATTTAATTTTCCTAACATACTTGAAAAACCTTGCATTAGAATGTTATTTGATGAATGGATACCAAAAATTTTTAAATCAGCACATAAGAAGAAGCATATTTCACAGGACCAGTCAGTATGTACATGCAGTGTATTATATACACAAATATAATAATAAATATACAAATTTTAAATGATACCTGACTTAAAACCTGGAATGCTTTCTCTCTGACTTCTAAAATTTTTTTTTAATCTTTACTCCTTTCTCTTTTTCTCTGTTTTATTGTATTAAAAATGCCATCTCTGTGCCACTAATTGGTCACAGCCCCAGAATTTGGAAAACTTTGACCCTCTTTGTAGTCATTTTGTCCTTAAAGAAACCAGAACTGATAGAAATAGCCTGTCACCTGTGGAGGAGATCTGTGGTCTTCTGAATATCATGCATTATGTCATGAGAAACAGTAGTTAATTGATAGAATTAAATTTACAATGTAAAACTCTAAAACCCTTCAGAGAAAATAAAATATCCTGGGCTTTATAACCACCTTATTACAATTTTAAACTGAAATCTCCCTGAGAAGTTTTTCAGTCTTTTTTTTTTTTAAGTGCATGTTTGCATAACATAATGATTACATTCCTTGTGAGGAGACAGTACATACACGAAACACATCACAGTGATTTTCTTCCCAGTTATTTTTTTCTGTGCCTTTCCTTCTCTCTCCATCTCTTGATCATTTTTCTTCTGGCAAGTGATCTACCTCCCTACTTCCTGTTATCTATTTTTTGTCTTATTCTTTATTTGTATTTGGGTTTCCCAGTAAGAGAAACCTTGTGATAAAATAAGCTTGAATGTCTCATTTGTTTCCCTTAACATTGTGATCTCAAGGTGTAGTTGAAAGATAGAAACATAGCTAATTAAAAGCATAAGCAAGAATGTGTCGGTAAATATTTGAAATTCATACCTTCCTAGTTAAACAATTTCTACCAGTGATCATGAGTTTAAAGTGCTATTTTCAAACAAGTAATAGTTGTTACAGTTAGGTGTAAAAACTGAAGGAATTGCAAGGTCCATTGTGTGTAATTGCAGGGAATTTTTGTTTTAATGTAGCACAAGGAAGAAACAGGATGATCTGTTCATTTATTTTCATAGTTCAGTAAGAGGGATGACGATAAACACCATAAACCAGCCGTCTGACAAACTATGCCCAAGAGTAGCCCCCTTCCAGGAGCTGCTGTGTTCACTGTGAACACTAGAGAAATATGCTACAGCCAGGCCACATGTAAACAAAATAAATTCTGAAAATCAGTTTTTTGGTAAGTACTATCAAATACTACTGAGGGACAGGAAAATGAGCAATAAAAAAAATCAGCACTATAAATATTATGTGATAGCAATTAGGGTTGAGTCTCAGGATGAGCAGTATTTATTGATGGAGAGTTTTGTGGTACCAAAAAGGAACTCAACAGTTTGCTTTCTGTTTTTCCTGCTCTCTTCTTTTCAGACCTCACTCAATGGGTGCCTTTCAAGTCTACATGGGATGTTTTTTAAAATTTTAATTTAAAAAATTTTAGTACTTAGGGTTGGGGATTTAGCTTAGTGGTTCCAGTGTCTTGCAAGCACAAGGGCCTGATTCAATCCCCGGTAACCACACACAACAATACCAGGCATGGAGACTCACACCCACCAGCAGTCAGTACCACGTACCACAGTGCCGGGCGTGGTGGCTCACGCCTGTAATCCCAGCACTCGGGAGGCAGAGGCAGGAGGATTGCTGTGCTGTGAGTTCGAGGCTGAGCTCAGGGCCACCTCAACTACAAAGCGAGACCCTGTCTCAAAAAAAAAAAAAAAAATTAGTACTTGGCATTGAACATAGGGTCATCAAACTGAGCTATTTCTCTGGGCTTTCCTCCTCCTGCTCTTCCTCCTTTCTTTTCCTCTTTTTCTCCTGTTCCCTCCTTTTTTTTTTCTTTTTTCTTTGACATCATTTAGGTTGCTAAGTTACTGCCCTTGAATTTGAGACTCTCTTACCTTACCCTCCCACAGCGTCAGAGTCGTAGCCATGTTTCACTGTGCCCAACTTGTTTTTTATTTTTGTAATTTCATTATTGTTTTATTTTCTTTTACTTTCAGAGAGGAGCACCAAATTTTTAATGATAAATTTGTATGGTCAATATTACAAATAAAATTTGTAATTTTTGATTTAGGTGAATATTTACTATTTAGAACTCACTACCTTCTAAAATAATTTTTCTGTGAAAGTCTTTCATCATATGTATGTTTAAAATAACAGACATGTTGTCAAATGTTGCAAAGTTGAGACCTAGGAGAAAAGAAAGGAATAGATGTACTTGCAAGTCGTGGAGGCAATCACATGTCCTCACGGAAGTCAATATATATGTGGGTTTTCTCAACTTTTTGTCCGTTGACATGATATTGGTTGGTTGAAATCAGCCCTAGTGTGCAAAAGAGAAACTGGAAAATTCCTCAAATCTTTTTTTTCTTTTTGAAAGCAAGCTTTCCAGACCACAACTAAGTGTGATAAAGGGCAAAAATACTACAGAGAAAAGCAATCAAACCTTTGAATCATTGATTCTTAAACCAAAGGTACAGGCTGTTCATTAACCAGTGTCTTTAGTTTGGGATCAAGAGTTAAAATTTTTTTTGTAGTTTTGTGAAAAATTTGGATTTAATTGAATATTTAAAAGAGAGTTCAGTTCCAAAATTTCTTTACTAATTTAAGAATATTTTAAAGTAATTTACAACCAGAGATAATTAGCCCCCTGGGCACATTATACTACTTTTGTAGACTTCAGGAAAGAAGGAAAATTTAGAAATCCGAACAGAATCTTAGCTTAAGAAAGTCAAACAGTCTACAATTAATTTTTATCCTCTGTCCATGATTTCTTTCTAACAGTATATTATTTGTGTTCTAGATAAGTTTGTAGACCACTTTAATATAAAAGAGTATTATTATTTTTCTTTTATGTTAAAAAGTAGCCACATTAGCCTCTATCTCTGTGAAGCAATTTTGCTGCGCTTAGCATAATGCCACAAAATAGTATCTGTGAGAAGCCATCGGGTAAACTTGGACTAAGCAATCCTTTACATGGAAGCTATGGTGTCCCATAGTAAGACAGTTTGCCTCAGGAGAATAGAGCTCTTTAACTCTTATCCTTCCTAAGACCCTTCCAGTTGAATACTGGGCATGGATACAAAGCTTGGGCCTTTAGGCCTGAAATTAGGCTCTCATTCTAAAACTTTCTGCTGAGTTAGATAAAGATTTATCAAGCGAATACTTGAGGTTAACATCTCCTTCTGCCCAGTTTTCTTTCTGCCTCCTGTTTACAAGTGTTATTCTGTAGTAAGTATCCTTTGTTTTACTGTTTGCTTTTAGAGGACTCACCTTACAGCAACCCTGTACGTGCACAACAGTGCTATGCTAAGGTGATTTTATCAGGTCTGGCCAGTGCCACTGAGCCCCACATTTCTGATGTGTTACACCTTCTGTGAGGTCCCCACTCTACTCCTATGACTTTGTATATGGCAGAAATGCTGTGTGAAATATTCTTTGGAGGGTTTGGTTCACGTCTCAGTTGCTGTTCTCAAATCCTGCCACTTTATACACATTTGGTAATGAAGTTTCACCTATCCTAATATTTTGTTGCATTAACTAGATTTTTATAGGTAGAAATAGACTTATCAAAAGTCTGATTGTTCTGTAAGCCAGTAAAAGTCTAAAAAGGAGACTATTTTAATGGTAAATGTATATATTATAAACTTTACTGCGTTTTAAATTTAACCCCAAATTCCACTTGGTCAACATTTAAAAGATCCCAAAGTTGTGTGCATAGTTATTAGGATACTAAAATCCATGAGTATATATTCTAGCTTTTGTATTACTCAGAATTCTGTATAAAGATTTTTACCTTATTTTTTCTTTCAGTTCATAAGTTCATATCACCTAATATTTCTCTATCAAATTACCATTTGATACTATAAGACCAAATAAAAACTTAAAAGCAGGAAGCAAAATAACTTTACTGAATACTAATTCCTTCACATAACTCTTTTGAAGAGTTGCTTGAAAATAATATAGGTGGAAAAGATAAGAAAAATGAGAAACACTCACATTTACCTTAAAGTCTTCAATCTTTAATGAACTACACTTCCACATACTCCTATTAGAAATTATTTTTGCTTGAACAAGAGTAGGAGAGACAACAAAAAGATGTAGTCACATGTAGGAAACATTAGCAATTTTAGATAACTTAGTATTGCACAATTGGAGCTAACATCAGTTGCACTAATGAAAGCATTTTCTTTAAGGTATGCATTTCTGTAATGTCATTGTTGGATGTGATTTTGGCATAAAATGAGCTTCTGGGGATTATGTGTAGGAACTTTCTCATGTAAATGGCACATTTGTTTTATACTCTGTGTCTCTTCAGTGCAAAGTGTAAAGCGGGTTGCTGCTAGCTGGTGTCGTCCATCACAACAGAAGAGCAGAAAAGGGCAATAGAACAGTTTGGCTGGGCACTGAAGTCAGTGGACTTGAAAGTGTAGATTCCTGTCAGAGAAGCAGTTTTCAATATTTTAAAAAAGTTCCAAGTTGGAATGTGTTTAACTAACTTTAATTAACTCCTTGGTTAAACTGTTTGTAAGAAAAATGTGTTAATTTGAGACTTATAGGAGAAAAGACTTTAAATAAAGCTGTTGGCAGATATTCAGGAAATATAGTTTTGAATACTGATTTTGGCGCCTATTTGGCAGAGGTTCTTGGATAAAGCATTTGAACTTTGGGATTCTTTTTTATACAAAGATGAGAAAAAAAAAAAAACACAGACTCACATGCATTCATGTACCTCTCACTCCAGCCCCGTAGGACTGAGATGAGAATGAGCAGAGTGAATGTGTAGAGAAGTACTTTGTCAGCTAGGTCGTCTTAATAATGACCACAAATGAGTTTATATAGAGCAAAGTAATTTTGCATCAACTCAGTTATCACATTCACCAAAATCTTTTTCCTAACTTTCTTAAAAGGACCATGATGAGAGCAACAGGCTGGTAAGAGTAGCCCTCTTATCACTACTAGAAGAAGCTCTGCCTACACTTTCTTCATTTTTTCTCTCTGCTCATGTACCATAGCTACACATTTCATTATCACTAATCCTCACAAAAATCAGAAGAAATACCATATTTACGATTTCGTTGTTTCTGTATGTTACAAGTGAGGCACAAATAAGACTACGGAGAGAAGAAACGACTGATGATGATATAGCCTCATTTATTTGCTGTTTCTTTGATACGTTTTAGTACTAGAGAAACACAAATATCTAATACATTTAATTCTTAACCAAAGAGATCAAGTTAACACCTGAGTGCCATCATCTGTGAAAGGCATGCAAATGGGATATGTATATCTAGAAATGTGGTGAGTTTTAGAGATACTGATTCTGAAAAAGTAGACAAATGGGGGAAAAAGTAAGGAGGATTTAGGTACCTATGGTGATTTAGCGTTCAGTTGCATTGAATGCATGAAAAAAGAAGTGATGTATTTAATTGTAGGGTGGAGAAAAACTCAATGAGTTTCAGACCTAATGAATTTAATAAATTTTACTTATTAATTTGTACCAGTTTGGGGGCACTATAATACTATCAAGAATGAGAGAAGACATATTATTTCTTATCTTTGAATGCTGACACTAGTAAATGACAACAATATGGGATGCTAAGTATTATGATAGTTATATTTATGCAATGGTTGGAATGCAGAGAGGGTGCTTTAATCCCAGCTCACAAGTCAAGAGAGGTTTTCTCAAAGAAGCAACAGTTGAGCTGAATTCAAATTTTGAAGGAGCAGGAATGTGCCCAAAGTGGGAAGCTTCCTCATGGCTATGGGCCTGAACTCCTCACTATGTAGAACCTTATATGCTGGGAAACCAGAAGTAAATTAGCTTCTCAGTAAGGCTGTAATGAGGCACACAAATACAGGTGTGGTGAAATGAAGCTGGATTAGAACTATTCATTCACTGGATGCTGAAGGGCCTGAAATGAAAAATTAAGAGCAATTATTTAAAGAATTTAAGCAACGGGATCAGGTGTTTGAATTTCAGAAAAGTCATTTTGACAGTGAGGAAGAAAGTTTTGAGAAGGCTGAAAGCGTGGTCCAAGGAATTTAGATTCTTATTAAAGTACTCCAGAACAGAAGGGATGGCAGGTGTGAGCTAAGTCAGGAGGAGATGCGGCTATGGATGCGAGTAGGCAGAAAGCAGTTCTGTAAGATTAGAGATTGATTGGATGTAAGAATGAAGACTAGGTTTAATTCCCACATTTCTGGCTTGGATAGAGTTGACACTTCTGTTCAACAGGTTAGGAGGATAAATATTCCTTTAATTCCACAGATACTTATTAGACATGCACTATGGCATGTTCTAGACTCAACTCTAGTAGTGAGCAAAACTGACAAAGTTTGGGGAGACAGAAACTATAAATAAATACATAGATAACAGCACAATTGTCACTTCTATGGGAAAAAAACGGGTCAGGGTTAAATCAGAGTATAGAGTGACTCATGGTACATATTCATAGAAGTTATTCATAAAAGTCCTCTTAAAGACATAATTTGGATAAATTTAAGGAATGAGATGTGTGTATGTATGTTGCAAAGTATTTTTGGGGAAGGAAGAGAATTGCAAAATATTTAAATCAAGAATGTACCCAGCACATTGCAGGGCAACAAGGAGACCAATAAACATGGAATAGACAAAGCAAGGGGAAAAGTGTTCCAGATGAGGTCACATAGATAGATACTCAAGGACAGAGAACGTAAGTGCAAGGATGAACGGCATGAGAGTGCTCGGTGAGAGGAAGGGTTCTATTCTTGGCATTCTGAGTGATTTGGTAAATATAGCTAGCAGGGGTTGGATATATGTGTTTGTAACTTGAGAATCAAGTCTGAGCTAGAAATATGCATTAATGAACCTCATTAAATGGATAATAATGAAAAAACAGAGCAGAGAGAGAGAAGAAAGGGGAATCTTTAGAAATGTAAGTGTTTAAAAGACAGACTGATGGAGGAGAGGGAATTTATGGCAGAGAGAGAGAGGGACATTGGCACACAGGCCTACTGCCTGATCGTTCAGCGACTTTCTGCTCTGGAAGACTTGCTCATGGGCTTCTGGTTCATATTCCACAAGCACAGAAGAGTGAATGCGTCAGAGCATCAGGTTAGTGAAGTTCTTAGAAATCATCTATTTCAACTCACTTATTTTTGTGTTGGGGGAACTATGATCAGAGGACAAAGTGACATACTCTAAGCCTCATAGTTTCTTAGTGACAGGATAGGACTGGAATTTAAGTCTTTGGACTTATCCTCATTCTGTTTCTCAGAGAAACAAAAGCATCCTAGATTAGAATTATAAAAAATTATCTGGGACTTGGTTTTAAGGGCTGAATTAGAATTAAGTACTCATCAAGAAGAGGAAAATAATATGAGAATGAATATTAAAATAGAGACATGAGAATGAGTCAGTGTGTATGACATATACAAAGATTCTTTTCTATGGTTAAGGGGTGAAAGTTAGTAAATAAAAAGAGTTAATTTGGAATTTTTGGTCAGAATCAAGACTGTGTTCTTGATGCAGTGGGAAAGAGACAGAATTATTCTGAAACTAGCTCCTCATTAATAAGAGCCTTCCACAGAGGAAGGTCTGTTAATATAATAGCTGATGTTTATTTAATAGTCACTATGTATTAGGCATGTACTAAATGCCTTATATGTATTTTATTATTTAGTTGACACAATAAAGTTAAGGAACTTGTGCAAAGTACCACTGTATGTGGTCTAGCTAGGATTCTAAGCCAATTAGTAACAGCAAACACTTATACAATATTTATTTATGCTATACTTTAATCTAAGGCTTGTGATACATTAACCAATTGAATCATTGGAGTGATTCTGTGGGGTAGCAAATGTCCCCATTTATAAGTGGGAAAAATGATGCATTGAAAGGTTAAATAATTTGTTCAAGTTCATACAATTAATAAGTGGCAGACCTGGGATTCTAGAGCTACCCTGACTCTAGAATGTGTGATTTTATTTTTAAAGTTATAATCATTAGTACATATACATTTCAGATTAATGGACTTCACTGTGGTATTTTCATACCTCCATATAAAGTGCTCTGAATGTATCTACTCTCCCACTGCCTCCTTACCTCCTTACCCATCTTCTTGTCCTTCCCCAGTGAACCCCTGTCTATTCTCTGGTCCTGTTTTTTTTTTTTTCCTAGAGACTATGTACTCTACTACTTCACTGTGATGCCTCTCAGTCTGTGTGAATCTAGAACCCTGGCTCATAATCAGTATGTTATCTGTATCTCTCAGAGCAGACGTTTTGACTGAGAGAGCTGTAAATTCATTTGTCAAATTGGGAATTTGAACATAGAAACAAGGTAGCCTAGGAAAAAAATTTGAAAGAAAAAAATGAAATCATTTTTTGGACAGTCAGCTTTATTCAGATACTATAGTTAAGCAAAGAAAGCAATAGAGGGGCCACCTTACAGGAAAGGAGCAATGGTTTCAAAATGGGAAAATTACCAGGTTCACAACTTGTAAATGAGGAATGTATGAATAAGAACTAAAATATGTGCAGCCCACACTGCTCCACTACAAATATTTGAACATTCCCTGAAAGACTGGTTGCCCAGGAAATGCCTGGTTGCAAACCCAAGGTGCAAATTTATTAAGGTAGGTGGATTCCTGTGTGCTAGGCTGTGGCTGTCTGCAAAGACTTGGAGAACTGGAGTTGGAAAAATTTGATGTGCATACCTCTGGAGTTTTCTTTTGTCTTAAGAAGTTACTGTGCATATTTTTTTTATTGAAAAAGTGTTAAATGGCTTTAGAAACAATTACATTGAGAAGGTCATTGTATTTAATTTAACTCAAAGCGGGGTGATGATAACACATGGGTTAAGGCAATCAGAGTGGTCCCCTAAAAGACCAACGGGAGTGTCAGACAACAGGAAGAAGGATCAAGAACTTATTTCTATATATGGCATACTTTGTAAAATAAGTTTTTAATTGGTAAAAGTGCTGCATAGGAATATGTGACTTAATTGCACAAAAGATAACTATTTTGTAATTTATTGCATCAAGTTAATCGAAGTATTGGTAATCTATTGTGATGATTGTTATTAAATATCTTATGAATTTATTTTTCTCTTTACATTGATAAAATGGTATTTTTAACTTTAATTTTGTCATGTGTTTATAAAGCATACTTAAAATTCAGATTACAGCCTAGTTCTTTGATAATATATGTGATGTATGTTCATTGTTTTCTTTACCATGACTTACATTTCTTGAATATTAAAATTTTCAAAAACAAGCAGTATAACTATTTAACCAGTATTCACCCATTGTGATGAAGATTAGACTGTACTCCTGATCAAGGAGAAAGAAATTACTATCTGATATCACTTTAGTAATTCTTTTGATCACTGGGCCACATTAACAAAATCATGTGTGCTGTGCCATACTTCGTTCTCAGGAGAGTGGCACATAGAATGGTACATGGTTTAGGGTTATTGACAGAGAAATCTGAAAAGAAATTGAGCTTTATTATGTTCCAGTTTGGCATTTTGTATTCCTGGCTTTTAAAAATATATAGATTTTCTTCAATGTCTTGCCATTAGGGTCTGAGCCAGAAAACTTGAACTTGGGAGAGGAGCCACGTGTCTGCCTTGCTAGCCTCGCCAGTTCTGTGGCCATCTTGGCAGAAGTAGCGAGGAGGAGGTGCATACACATTCTGCAGAAGGAGAACAGAGGTCAGTGGCCACTACAGGCTGCTGTGCTCTTGAGACATAAGACAGGTCTAGTTCCAGTGGGCCTTGCAGGCTCCTGCTTCAGTTGGATTCAGTTACTCATATTGTGCTTACTGGATTTTTCTTCTCCTTTGGGGGGTGGTGGTGGTGGTAAATGAATATGTTATTTGTCTGACTGGTCCTATTAGAGGTAGTTAACCTAGCTTTTGAGAGAACTAGTGAAACTTTCTGTGCATTTCCCTGTGTAATACTTCTCTGTGATGTAATTACCAAACAGATTTGGGATAACTATCGGTTCACAAAACTTTCTCTTTCCCAAAGCTATGGCTTTTCCTCCCTTAAAAACAGTGACTCTAATGGATCAGTCTGTATATGCTTGTTTTTCATGTGTTTGTTCATTTGTAAATCGAAACATGAATTCCAGAAGCTGAAGGAAATACAGTAACTGTTAACGTAGTCACTATTACATAAGAGAATCAAATGTTTATTGAGGACACCTTCACATTCTTTCTTTTGGATCAGTTGTCTGTATTAGTGAGAAAGAATATTATATGACATTAAATACACATGTATTCCAAAAAAAAAATATTGCTTTGTTTTACTTCCTTAACTTACTGATGGTCCAGTGTCAGATTCCACCGGCCTGTGCTGGAATACCTTCTCATTTGTTTGTGAAGTAAGTGTCTATGTTTCAGTGATCTCTGGCCAGTTCTGAGCTCCCCAGTTACTGAACAGAGCTGTCTGTGGGCAGGGTCACACATGCCTGCGACTTTTGACCATTGAAAATGAAAGAAAACATTTGTGGTGAGAAACAACAGCACATGCTTGACCTCCTAAGCATACACATCTATAAATGGATAAAAGTGACTATTTATGGTTACTTCAAAAAAGAGCCACTGTGTCTACAAAGAAAGAAACCCTAATTCACTGTTTGAAAAGGCAAACTTTGTGTGGGTGAAAGAACATGTTTTTGTCAAAAACATCGGGGATGTTCCCTGTGATCTATTTTATCCTCGTGATTAATCAACAAAGTTGAGCATTAGGGACAAAATTGACTTTTGACAACTTATTGTGTGCTAAATAATATTAATGCAATCCAATGGATCTTAGAACTTTATATCTGTATTAGACTAATTGGCAGATATACACCATAAGGTTTTAACATGTAAATCAAGAGGATTATGTGAGTTTGTTCTGTAGCAGTTACAGTCAGGGGTGTATGTGTTCCTTGCACACATATTTATATTTTCCCCTTGGCACTGTTTTTCCTAGAGGTAGTTTCCTCACTGTCATAATTGTTTCTAGGTCTAGTTTTATAGGACTGAATTTTTCAACTTGTCAGATTTTTAACATAATTTTATGATAGTCATGATATAGGTCATATTGTTTATATTTTGAAAGAGATGTGAGATTTCATACCTCCTGATTTTATATTGCTTTTACTTTCCTGAGTTCTGAAATAATACCTTACAGGACAAAATCCTCTAAAATAAAAAATAAAATTCACAGATACAAATAATTGTACATGAAACTTGATCTTTGAATACACTGGGTGGACAAGATTAACACAAAGCACTAGTAAAATAGGGTCTACCAGGATTTTATCCAAAGAAGCTAAGTCAGGTTGAAGAGAGCAAGTATTTATGAATTATTAGGTGATGAATTTTAGATTCATGTCCCATTGTAAATAATGAAATCTTTCAAGGTATTTCTCAGCATTTCCAAGTGAAGTTTAACATGACAAATTTCGTCATTTCTTACTCACCTTCAATAGCCACTATGGTCAACTCCAAGAAGCACATTTTTCTCAGGATTTACGTTCATGATGCTAATACAGTGGTTGAAAACTAGAACTTCTCAAACTCATTTGCTTGCAGAACACCTTTTAGATCACCGTCTATGTTTTTGTCACCCAAAGTCATAAAAAGATACCAAAAATATATTGCATATGTGATTAAAGAAATTTTTTCATCCCCCATTTATGTGTTATAAAAGAAATATTATTTACTATAAGATCCCAAAGTATTAATTAGCTGCCTTTGGTTTAAATAAAATTGATTGTTAAGGCAGAAAATAGAGGATAATATGAGTCCTATTCTGCTATTGCCTCCCAATAAAAGAAGCAGTGACCCAACTCATTAGCCCTCTGATTTAATATATTGACACTTGGGTACGAATAATTCCGTTTAGTGGCTTTTGCTTCCCAGGGATCAATTTAATTAGTTATAAAATGTGACTTCTTGTCAGGAGCTAGAAGAAATGCTGACGTTAAATAAAGTCGTACGCAATTTAAACAATAAAGCTATCGATGCCTGGTTAAAAGTTAATGATGCAAAAAAAATGGCTTAATAGAGACAACCTCAGCAGTGAAAGTGATGCTAAGAAAATTAAGCTAAGTGGGTGAATGAGGGATGGTGATGTTGTTGAATTGTTAAAACAAATTCATGGCTGCTCTGATGGCTGGCTGGGTTGTAAGTATGTTATCTTTCAGCCTGAGAGAGAGAACTAGTTTCAGACTTCTTGCTCAGTATCACTCCAGTGTGAGTTTTTCCTGAATTCATAGCATTTAGGGTATGGGGTGGGGGAAGTACGATCTTGTTTAGGCTGAGTGGACCCAAAGACTTCCTGAAATGGACTTTACATTTGAGAGAAGGATATAGAAGTGTGACTCGTGGCTATTCCTTAGTAGCTTCCCTGAGGGAGTCTCACTGGAGCTCTGCTGGCCAGTCCTAGCAGCTCTGAAAAATACCACCATAGGATCATTGCTAGTGCAAGGCCATTCCTGACTGTGTGAAATTATTTAAGATGAACTTGGATTCTAGACTTTGTCTTGGCATATTTCTCTCTTTCTGGTACTGTAAAAGTAGGTCTTCACAATTTAGAGAAATTTTTACCTTCACCTACGAACTTAGTGTCAAGACTAATGTTGAAGACATTCCTAAAATCTTGTTTCATGCCTCTCACCCTTCCTGTGCACTGATGCTGAAACAAGTGATCCTTTTCTATGTCTCTACCCTCAAAATACTTATTTTTTTAAAAAGTGAATTGGCCCAGAATTGAGTAACTGGATGATCTCTAAAATACCCTCCAATCTCTACTTTAAACATAGATTCCAATTCAACTGGTTAATTCTATCAAATCAGTTGCTTTGGGAGTGGTGTAGTCAAAACAGCCAGCTGGTTGACTAAATATACCCTGATTTCTGTTGGTATGTATACATGTACCCACAGTTGCCTCTCTTTTGGTCTTGGCTGCTGCTGGGTCATTAACACCAATTAGCTAAATAAAAGATATCCACATTTTATTGTCAGACAAAATTTATATCTCACTTTTCAAGCTGTTGCCTTTCTAACTCATTTGCTCTGTAGCTAAAGATGAGGCACATTTTGAACTTTAGTTTTAGAATACTTAATGCAGTCAAAGTAGTTGATATTGTATTCTATAGCTGTGGTTTTAAAAAGCACCCAAGAAGCATTTTCTTCTGTGCGATTTTGCTCTTAGCTTATTGACAGGTTCTGATGTCAGTGGGTTCTGGATGGAAATACAAGCTCAGTCAGCTGAACTCCAGAGAGAAAGACAAAATGGAAAATGTACGGCCTTTAACCATCCATCAGACTGCTGCTTCTTCACTTTGTAATAGAGCATATGTTCTCTTGTTCCTTTCTTCCTGGAATACACTAAAATAATTCAAGACTGAAGATCTTGGGTAAAAGCTAACTTTTTTGGAAATCTGTTTATTGGATATTTCTTTCTGCTGGTTCAGCTGCCAAGAAAATTACTGTAATGTCTACAGCAGACCAGCATAGTGTAGTGTATCTATCTAGGAAAATCAGTGAAAACTTATCTTTTCTTTTAACGTACAATAACTGTGTCAAAAGTTGGAACAAAGCATAAAAACCTTGAACTTCTGCTGAAAAGTGTATGTTGACAATTGTCGGGCTGAAATGCTTTGGGATTTTGCTTGTGCAGCATGCATGGTACAGTACGCACTGGTACAGTACACACGCACATACTGATGGGATGGACACATGGTAGTTCGCTCTGAGAAGGAGCATTCTGGAGGAGGAGCTGACAGACTTTCTCCATCAAAATGACTCTCAGAAGCTTCGTTAGGGAAGAGCCAGCAATTCAGAGGTAAATGAACTCGCCTCACGGTGGTTGGTAAAAGCATTAACAGTAGCACACACGCGAGAGAACAGAGGGAATATTACTGAGAATAAAATCTGTGCCAGAGACAAGTTTTCCGCCGGAGTAAAGGTTATCTTTTTATTTTCTTTTTCTTCTCAATGCCGGGGGAAGGGCAATTAACTGAAGACAAGAGGGAAATTGTGGGGGATTGATGTTAGATAAACTATTTTGTCTTTGTGTTGACATTCTCTTGGCTGCAGCCTACACAGAGGGGATGCCTGAGAAGAAAGTGAGGAGAGAGAAGCATTAATATTTTTGAGCGTGCGTGGGTGCGCCAGCAGTAGAGGGGCCCGTGTTTTCTTAGGGCTCAGATGGCAAAGCGAGGCATTCAGCCTACGGCAGGAAAAAAGTGCCTTTTTTGTTTTCTGACTGCAGAGTCCAGGCATTCCCAGGGGGACACAATGAATGGCCCGTTTTGTCCGACACGGTTTCATAGACATAGATTTCTTGTTTTTTCATAATTATTCTTGCCCGTCATTGGGTGTGCACATGACATTTGAGCGTGTTTTAAAGTCTTAACACACTCAATGTGTCTGCAATAAAGTTCTCCTAACAATCCCGGCTTTCTCCAGACAACAGAGCAGGGTCTGTTGTTTTCACAAGTCACAGCAGCTGGGAGGCAATTGTGAAGACAACAGCCTAATCTAGCTGGAAAATACAGGAAGAAGAGAGTATACCCGAAATTTCCTCCCGTATTATTCAAACAATGAAGAATTTTTTAAATGGCTATGGGTGGTCCATGGCACTAACTGACTGGCAGAACATACTTTAAATTTCTTTTGAATGTTGTTTTTAAGTGTCAGGAATCTATAGAGTTACAGTCACCATATTTGCTGATTAGCTGAAAGGCAGGCTTGGGCAGCAATCCACAACCACATTTCAATAGCTATAGAAAGTATTACAAGTCATTTGCTTTTTATAATTTGTTACGTAGAGGTTAGTGTTTGTATAAAAGGACGCTTTGCCCAAGTACCTCTGAAGCAGTGGTTAATCTCCTCCAAAAGGTGTGTGCACGGCTAGAGGTTCGTAGTAATTCGCAACTTCGTGCCAGGCTGCATTGCTTGTGTGCAGTCATTTGCAAGTTTTAAATTTCCCACCGAATAAGAGAATTTAGAGAAGAGAGAACTGTCTGAAAGTTGCAAATCTGACCTAAAATATCAGAATGATAAACTGGCTGTGCTCTTCAAGGTACTGAAGTGAGCCAAGTTATTTTTATTGTACAGAGATGAGAGGACATGAGCAATGTGAGTACGATTTTAAAAAAAGAAAGAAACTCTCAGAGTTCATCTTGGTTTTCTTTAGGGGGAGAATGGATTAGGAAGGACTTGAGGGGAAAAAATAATAATGAGGAGGAAAATGGCTTAGAAAGCAAAGTTGGCAGCGCTGTGTTTAACTGTTTGGAACTCAACTCCCTTTCTCCCTTCGAGGAAAGGGAGAAGACACGTTGTGAAAGAATTTATGGACTCTTAAAAGATATCCAGGTGATATGAAAGTGTTTGGTCTCTAAACTTTACTGATTTTGTTAGTATTTTATTGGTATAGACGAAGTCAGGATTTCCAACTAGTGTTATCTTTCTAGGTACTCCCAACATTTGAATACTTATAATCTCACTTCACTCCTATTCTTAGTGTAGACGTGAAAGTGGTTGTAAATGAAAAGCTAACTGAGAAATCCATATGCTGCTTCAGAGGCAAAGTAAGTTGATGTTCACTGTTTGGAGGGCCAGCTGTATGAGCACACAGCTTCTTGTGTGCTCTCGTTTGAAATCAAATTCAAGATCTAGTTCAAAACATAATCCTGCTATTGTCTTTGTTTGTATTTTATTTTTCTAGCCCCTAATCGGTATAATCATGTATAGTATATGCTTTAATATTAATTCTAGGTGTCTAAGTTTTGTGATCTAATGACAGCTATAATTTCTGATTTCATCTGCAGCCACTGAATCAGTTTCTTTTGTGCATTTTCTTTAATATTGATGAATACCCAGCAGCACAGGTCTTATCATCACCATTTCACAGGTGAGAAAACCCAGGTAGACATCTACTAGTTTGTTATAGTCAGATATTAAATTTATATTTCTATGCCTTCAAATTCTATGACCTTAGGGCCGGGGGTTTAGCTCAGTGGTACTGTACTTAACTTGCAAGAACAAGGGCCCTATTTCGATTCCTGGTACCACAGGAAAAAAAAAAAATCTCTGATCTTTCCATTACACTATGCTTCCTCCCACTTAAATGAAAGGAAAGATATAAAAACACATTATTGATACACAAATATATCAAGTTTCTTCCTACCTTTTTTCCTCCCACTGTGTCCAACTCGGTTGAGATGCCATTAGGCAGGCCCAAGGGAGAACGGTAGTTGATGTGTGGTAGGCCAATGAGTGCGGTGGGCTCTGTGAAGAGAAGGATTTCTCATGAAGATTGCTCAGTAAGTTTGAGGCCTATTGGATATAAAGGTTGTCAAATACTGAAGTGGACCAGGAGAGTCAGAATATAAGTTGGTAACATATATATGTGCACACATCCATGCATATACAATGCATTTAGATATATATAAAATATACACACACATATGTATATATAAACTCTGAATGTTCATAAAGTGCACACATATTTTATGAACATGCATACATACTTTATAAACATTCATATATATATATATATATATATATATATATATATATATATATATATGTATGTGTGTGTGTGTAATGGAATCCAGGTTTTTCACTCTTGTAGGAAAGAGAATTACAAACAGAATAGTAGAAGATGAATAAATTCTGTGGTGTCAGATTGGAATTAGAAATAACTTGATTTCATGGTTTTGTATCTCTGACAACAGTCATGTAGAGAGAGATATATCTCTACATACATGTGTGACTATAGGTATAAGTGTATGATCTACACACAGATGTATTTCTCAGCTCTCTTCACCTAGAGGATATAAGAGTAAAGCATACCTCAGTGGTGATATAAACACCTGTACCCAAATCTTGCCTTTTAAATATTATTCTCCTGAGTCTAGTCTAGAAAAAGGAAAATACAGAATAAATCTGAAATGTTTTGTTACTCAAAAAAGTGAAGAAGTGCTTAACGCATGGTAAGGGTGTGACCAAAGGATGTGCGATCCAGTTTGAGGAGTGACCTGTGTTCACATCTTGCCCAGCCTAAGTTTAATAATAGATACATCCCATTTAATAAAATAAGAATCCACAAATCTGTGAGAAAAGAGGCGAGGAAGAGAAGCCTCCTCTGTATAAGAGTACCATGTAAGAAATACTTAACATATCATGGAACAAAAATCATTTGGCAACCACAATGGTGATGACAAATTTTGATATGAAATAATGAAGGAATGCTGAAACTACTGGTGGGAACTGGATGAAGAATGGTATGCTTAAGTAATCTCAAATTATCACCTTGCCTGACACTTAGGAAAATGCAGAGGGAAAGTATTATGGGGTAGCAGAGAAACCAAGCAGATACCTGCTTAAGGTGACCCAACAGTCATAGCATAAGTAAGTTTCAACTTGATAGGGTGTGATGACAGAGGCACAGCCATCTTCCATATTTCCCTAGTAGTAAACTATTGAAGGTTAGAGGGCTGGGGATTAGCCCAGTGGTGCTAACTTCTTCCTCACAAGTACAAATTCCTGAGTTCAATCCCCAGTTCTGCACTAAAAAGAAAAAAAACATATTGAAGGTAAGTAGGAAAAATCAGAAGCAAAGCTTAGGTAGATAAGGAAGGTTAAGGGAGGGAAAGGGAATGGGAAGAATAAGAGTCAAGATATGTCACACAGGTACAAATTCTCAGTGATGAATGTGATCACAAGTTCTACCTACAAGTACCAATAAACTAAAAAAAAAAAAAAAAAACCATTCTGTGATATGTCTCCCAAAGTTGTATAACCTAACTAAGCATAAGGAAGCATCAGAGACAAACAAAACACTTTAGGGGCAGTCTACAAAATAACTGCCTTGACATCTTCAAGATTGTTATGATCATGAAGATCAAAAGAAACTGAGTCATTGTTCCATAACAAAGGAGACTGAAGAGACAGGGGATCTCATTGCTAGTGTGGATCTACTGGGACATGACCGTTGTAGAGACAAGGCATCAGAATCACTTGGTTTTGACCCTTGGCTTTTTGTCATCTTAGTGACTGTGTACTTGACCTTTCTAAGGCCCTGTTTAATCTAGGCATAATGATATTTAGTTGCGTTCTGTTACTATGAGGATAGATACAGAGTCTGAAAATAGCATGTGGTTACTAGAATGTTGTACATCTTCAACAACTTGGTGAAGTTATCCTTAAATTATAGTTATCATTCCTTAAACTTCTTTGTTCCTAGAAATAATTCTGTACGTAGAACTAAGGTGAAGCCCTAAATTAAAAAAAATTCTGATTTACATATAGATATTGTGTAGTAAACACAGAGAAATATTGTGCCTTTGCATAGTACTTCATTGCAGACGATTTCTATAAACATTGTGTCCTCAGATCTTGTCTTTTAAATGTTTGGTGTGGGGAAGGAAAATACAGAATAAATCTGAAACATTTTGTTACTCCAAAAGCGAGGAAGTGCTATTAGGTGGATTCACCTTAATTCTCTAAACAGCAGAGAATTTCATTTCTATGTAGGAAAACTGAGACCTACTGTCCAAAAGGAAGATAATTAAAATAAATAGGTCACAGATGTGTAAATATCGTATGTTTCCTCCAGTATGAGAAAATGAAGATGTAAATGAGTTCTAGTATATACAGTTGATATTGTGAAATAGGAAAATATTTAAAAGGAAAGAGGGTGTAGGGGTAAATGACAAGAGGAAAAAGAATGTGATAGTAATAAAAAAAGGGAACAAATCTTATGCATAGAGGGGGTGAGGGGTTACAAGGATGAGTGGGGAAAGGGGAAAAATGAGAATCAAGTCCTGTCATATTCTGATACAAACTCTCAATGTTGAATGCAATGAAGATGTATATTCATAATGTACCAATAAAGATTGGAATTTAAAAAAAGATAGTAGAAGAGCCAGTATTTCAGCTTAGTCTCAGTATCTAAGTATTAAACTTTTTCTTAATGTCCCTTGACCTCTTCAAACCCATATGCTTTCTAAGCAAGGAAAGAAAATCCCACGTGCAAGTATTTAATGTGAAAGAAATTTCAACTTCGATTCATATTACAACAAAAGTAATTTTCCTCTTTCAAGATATGTATCACTAAATGTTTGTGAGGGTCTTTTGAATGGCAGTGTGGAAGTGAAAGCTCAGAGCCAGTCACTCTGAACGAGACACTTGGTGTCCTCTTCTGTTTTCCTTTATAGTCGCGGTAAAACCAGAATCAAGTATATGTTGATGATCATGGGTTTATGACCCTGTACGCTTACACATACTAATCTATGCTGAACACACTCTCTCCAAGAAATTTTCAAGAGTCTTCTTACTTCTCTCTCATTTTATGCTTCTTTATCACTCGGGTCTAAAATGTGGCTGGACACTCCTGGGTTGAAAATCTCTGCACCATTAGGCAGTGTAGTATATTAGTTAAGCGTCGGGTCTTGAGGCCAGGCTGCCTGGATTCAGACCACACACCCTTTGGTTATTAGCTGCCTGACCTTCGGGCAAGCTGCTAAGCTTTTTACTGTCTCATTTATAAAGTGGGGGGAAGTTATAGTACCTATTTCATTTATGTGTTTTAAGATTTAAATATGTTAATGAGTGTAAAGCATTTAGAAGTGTTCCTGCAACTCTGCAAGTGCTGTATCAATGTCTCCTTTATATTATTATTATCATTACTATTACCACTACTACTATTATAATCACCCATGCAATTACTGAGTGGCTTACAGCAGTATAATAACATGGTAATGTTATTATAATGTAATAAGACCCAGATTAGCATCTGTCATTAGGTCTTCAGTCTGTCCCTCTTATTTTTGTTCTTGATAAAATAATTCAGAATCTCTACTGTTAACTTTCCTTAATATGCTGATGAAAATACTGGACTTTTTGTTTTGTGAGATGCTTCTTCACTTACTGTTCCTACAGAAAACCTTTATAGGATAAGATCATCCCAACGGTGCTTCTTAGAATATTTTCCTCCTGCCGACTCTTAGACACATGTGGCCAGGGTTCTCAAGTCGTCTGTACCCATTACTCCAAAGATCTGAGTAGCAGTGGAAAAGGACTCCTCTTTTCCTCATGGCATAATGAATATCTAGGAGGAGAGAACACGTGTAATGAAACGCACGCGCGCACACACACACACACACACACACACACACACACACACACACACACACACACACGGGCTGTCCAAGATTCTGAAATCTCTACAAAAGGAGGCATGCTACTTTAAGATACAACTGAACTATTTTGAAATGAACACAGTTAAATCAATTGATTGTGTCTATCATCTACTGATTGCTTTACATCACTCTTTTAATCCTCTTTTAATAGAAGGAAAACTGAAGTTAAGCTATTTATTACATTACTGAGTCTGACCCACACCCTATAACTTCAAGTCAAGCCTCACTCTTCCCAGGGCTTGCTCTCTCCTACCACAACGGTCTTTTCTGTTATTATGCCTACTATTGCAGGCTTTTGTGTACATATATGTTTCCATTTTTTTGTATGAATATTTAAGAATGGATGGAATACTCAACTATATAAAATTTTGTTTAAATTTTCAATTTATAGCTTTATTAGAGAGTAGATAGACCAGTTTTAATTTCTGTTAGCTACATGTTCTGCATCATTGCCAACACTTGTTATTGTTAATATTTTTAATATTTACCATCCTAGTAAATTTTAAGAGTACCTTGTAGCTTTGATTTTTTACTTCTTAGATGACTGGTGATACTTAATGTCTTGTCATGTACTCATTGGCCTTTCATATATTTTCTTTTTAAAATTGGCTATACAAATCATCAACATATTTTTAAGTTCATTTACCCATTTTTGTTGTTGTGAAAGTTTTGAAATATTTTATTTTGCAGGTATTTTTCCAGTATAATTACTTGCCTTTTAAATTGTGTTTTTAAGAGTGAAATATTTATAATTTTGATCATTTGCATTTTATCATTTTTCTTTTCTATTTGAAGTTATGTTCTACTTTTAGCTATTTGCCTAGCACAATGTCAAGACTTTCTCCTATGATTTCTTCTGAAAGTTTCCTAGTTTCAACTTTTATGATTAGATCACAATCCATTTTAGCAAAACTGTGTATATAATGGGAGGTAAAGGGCCAGACTCATTTTCCCATATAGATACCCTGCTATTGTTAATTGTTTTAATGTTTACCATTCCAGTGAATTTTAGGAGTATACTATGACTTTTAAACTAATGGCTTTAGTCTATTTTAAAGAATATACTTTCACCCATTAAATTACTTTAGCATTATTGTGAAAAAAACAAGTGACCACATTAGTGTGGATCTATTTCTATATTTCTTACTCTGTTCCACTGTTTTATGTAGTAGAAATAAATATTACCAAAAATTAGATTTATGGTAAGCCGTGAAATCTTACATGGTTCTCTAACTTTGTTCTTCCACGTAAAATTTAAAATCATCTGGATTCTTTCCTTTCTTCCTTCTGTGTTTTCTCCCCTCCATCCCTCCTTCCTTCCCTCTCACCCTGCCTCTGTCTCTCTTTCTCTTTCTTTTCTTTCATGTTGAGCATCAAACTCAGGATTGTACACACTAGACAAGTACTCCGCCATTGAACTTTGTGTATCCCTAGCCTGCTATTGTGATTTTGATTGGCTGGTACTCTGTTACATCTGTAGATAAAAAAGAATTTTTGTCTTTGTGTCTTCCCTTCCATGAATTTGACATGTTTTCCCATTCATTTTGGTATTTTAGATCCCTCTACTGAAATTTAAAAACTATAGATTTAAGATGCCCAATACACTGATTTCATATCTGTATATATAATGAAATGATTGCTACATTTAAGCAAGTTCACCATCCATCACCTCCCATGGTTAACGTTTTTCAGGTGACTCAAGCACCTAAATTCTCTTCTTTCAGCAGATTTATAGTTTCATGCTGTACAGTATCTTTATAATGTTTTATAAAATTTCAGTGTAGACATCTTGCATATTTTGGTAAAATTTTTCTTTTTAGGTATTTTGTGCTAATGTAAATGGAGCTTTTAAAAATTCTTTTTTTCATTGTTACTAGTATGTAAAAAAACACAACTGACTTTTGTTAGTGAGTGTATATATTATGAGTTTGCTTATTAGTTCTTGTTGCTTCTTCGTTTTTCTTTTTTCTTTTTTGGTACTGGAGATCACACTTGGGATGGCATTTGTGAGGTAGGTGCCAGAACTAGAGAGCTAAATCTCCAGCCTTAAAATAAAAAAATTCCTGGAGGTTTTCTGTGACTGTGTTTTCTGCATATAAACATAATTCCTATACCTGTCTTGCAAGGGCCCTAGTTCACTTCCCAAAACTGCATACAACAATGCTAGGCATGGTAACTCATGCCCACTAGCAAACAGTACCATATACAACAATGCCAGGTGTGGTGACTCACACCTGTAATCCCAGCCCTAGAGAGGCAGAGGCAGGAGGATCTCTGTGAGTTCTTGGTTCACCTGGGCTATATAGTGAGCTCAGGGCTAGCCTGAACTACAAAAGCGAGATCCTGTCTCAAAAAAAAGCAATTTCACTTATTTCCACACTATACATTTTATTTCTTTTGTTTTATTTATTGCCCTGGCTAGGAAACCCAGTACGATACTGAACAAAAGTGATGACAGTAGCATTCTCACCTGTTTTCCTCATACATAAAAAGCAGGGAGCCTCTCATCACTGATTGTGATGTTATCTGTGGCAGAGATTGCAACTCTTTGAGAGCTCTCACTGATACACACAGCCCTCTGAAGCATGCGTGCTGTCTGTTTGCCACCGATGAACTGTAGATTGTGAATATACTAATAATTAGATCGAGGTATTTCTCTTCCATTCAAGTTTTCTGAAACTTATTGTTTTTTTAAAATCATGAATAGACTTTAGATTTTTTTCTAGATGTTTCTACTATGTCTATTAAGATGAGTTTTACTTTTTTATTCTCCTGTTATGATAATTTGCATTAACTTATTTTCAAATGTTAAACCAACCTTGCATTCCAAAAATAAACTCCAGTTGGTTGTGATGAATAATTCCTTTTCTATCTTGCCCATATTCTGTTGTGGACACAGCACACCTCTTTTTTTTGCCTATCAAACCTCACACCCTGACCATCCAGAAAATAGTGCAATTTATATTTTGTTAAAAATGTATTATAAAGCTTTATAGATTGTGAAAAATATGAGAGGAGAGATTATGATTCAGTTTTCCGAATTCATAGTGTCATATCTTAAAAAAAGAGGATAATACATGATCGATTTTAATATATGGCACAGATACCAATTTGATGCTGGGATAAATGGAAGAAAGATGATTATCTGTCACTGTATACAGATATTACCAATGTTGCTAGATTTTTTTTTTTTTTTTTTTGAAACAAGGTCTCACTTTGTAGCTCACACTGGCCCTGAACTCAGTATGTAGTCCAGGTCAGCTTTGAATTTACGACAATTCTCCTGCCTCTGCCTCCCAAGTGCTAGTGCTGGGATTACAGGCGTGAGCCACTGCACTGAGCATTGCTGGAATGCTCTCTACAGAAAAAGTGAATTCACTTTCATGTTTACCCCCTGATGTGGAGTTTTATATAAGGAGACAGGCTTAGACTAAAGTTGTGAGAGAGAGAGTATGTTTGCATTTCCATTCTACATCTAAAAAGACCAAAGGAAAGTTGGGAAATAAATATGAAAATTTCTAAACTTGGAATTAGCAGATATGATAGAAGTTTAGGTCAGTTTAAATCATCTGACTAGTTATGTTGTCATTGGAGAATCATGTAGTATTCTTTTTTTGCCTCAGGTTTTTTCTCTGTCAGGTATTGATTAGCCCTGGACCCTGTAGCAGTTCTAGGCAAGGAGGAAGAAGGTACATGTATTTTTGAAAAGCTCACAAGAGCTCCTTGGCCAGTTGAGAATCACTGAACTACTTATTCTCTAAATCTTGTCCATCTCTGAAAACTCAGTTTTGTGATTTTGTGAAATTGGTAGGACACAAACATCTCGTTTTCAGCTCTAGCTTTACCATTTTCAACTTTTGTGATTTTGACAAGTTGCTTCAATCTGGGTTTATATTTATGTCTAAAAGAAAGGTTTGAAAAAATATCTTTCTAAAACCATTCTAGTTTTAAAAATCTGTGATTCTAAGGGGAGCCAAATCTTTTAACATTATACATACGAGTGCATGTCAACATAGTGAACTTACTGTAGTGAGATAAATAATTATAGTTACATCTTTTATGTAAATCTATTCAGTATCCTTAGGAATGATGCAAAATAGAAATCAAGATCTATATTATTAAAGCTCTTTCTAATTTTTAATGAGAAATACAGATTTTCTCTGGAACATATGTTGAAATGGTCACACTGTATATTTCTGTTCTCAACTTGTAATGCAAAAATCTAAGACTTCTATATGTTTTTCTAGGATATGGTCTTCTTTATTATTTACAGTCTGTTACAAGAGCGCTTTAAGGAATACAGGACATTAGATCACCACATATTTAACTAGCTGGGACATAATACCTGATTTGAGTCCCCAGTATTTTCTAACACTAAGGTTTGTTTATTAAGGAAACCTCATGCTGTGACTGAATCAGTCTAATAGAAGCCAAGTTTGAACTTGAACATTCAAATGTATATCCATATATCTTGGGCATATATCATATATAATGATGTGGGGTCTAGACATCTTTCTGGGTTTGTTTATGTTTGTTATGGATTCCCCTCATTATCCATGCTGTTGGAGGGAGACCCCATGGATTCAGCTATTTTATTGCATACTTTCAGTATTTTAAGACTAATTCAGAGTTCCTAGTGGAACATATGTTCTAACTTGGAAGATTATTTTCTCACTTTCATGTTTTATGTTGATGATGAAGGAAAAATAAAATAAGATTTTAGGGAATGGTGACATGTTTGAAAGTGGTTAACTATAATCCTTTTGGCTGTGTTTCAAATATAATTTTGTAGTATTTATGTTTATTATGCCACTCTTCCTAAAATTTTTTGACAAGTTTGAATTATAGCATCTGTTTTCCTTTTTAAAAAGCCATACTGTGTACCATCTGTTGTTTCATTATCATTGATTATACTCTTAGGATGGAATACATAGGTAAAGAGTTTAACCTTTAGTTATCACTAATTTTACAGTTTATTTTACATGTTATGATCTGAATGCTAGTTATAGCTGAATAAGTACACTTGAAGAATAAACTTTCTGTATAAAAATAAAAATAATTTATATTTCTAGTTACTTTTATTAACTTGGAGCAATAAACTCATGGTGACTTGACTAGTTGCCTGCATTATTCTTGTTAAATCCACTTTCCTTAACATTTTATATAATAAGATATCTGTGCATATCTTTGTTTTAAAGAAACTGCTATTCATATTCTTTGAGTTACAAAGTTATTTTATCAAGTAAAATAAAGAAATATCATTATCAGAATTTTCAATAAATACTACAAAGACGAATTGTCATCAGATTTTTTTCATTGCAGGTTATTTGTGAAAGGGTAATATGAGGATTTAATATAAATATTCATCACACTCTCAAATCTGGATATATTCAGTGATTAGGTGATTTTGCTGTCTGTTTACACTGGCAGGAACAAAGGAAAGTTTAAAAACGGAAAGTATAAACATAATTGAACCACCCACTTTAAAGGGAAATTGGAATAGATGTTTTCTTGGGGAGAACACGCTTTCTGTGTAAAAGGGGCTAGCGTAACAAGAAGTCATCTATTCTTGATTTCTTCAGACAGCTAGAGCTGTGTGCCTTGTCTAGTTTCTGTGTTTTAAGAGCTTGTTCTGTGTAGCAGAAATAATACAATAAATGGGTTTAACCACATTTGTCTCAGCTAGACAGTCTGCTTTGTCAGAGATTGCTGGTACAACATAAACAAATTATGTGTTTGTAGTGCTTTTCAATGAAAGCCTATCTAACAGAGCTGAGATTGTGTTTCAGCAGCTGTAGATTTAATCTCCTACCTGTCAGTTAAAGCAGGCATTTCCTGAGCCAGATAAAGACTGGTTGTAGAGGAGGGAAGTAGTCGGAGCCAGACAAAGACCTATTGTTATTAGCTGATAATTTCTATGTAGATTCAACTCCTTTTTCTACCTTGCAAACTATAGTCATAGTGCAATATTAAGGAAACTAACAAGGACTTTTTAGTGTTAAGTCAAGAAAAGTTAAAATCAAGAAGAGTTAAAGAGTTGGGTTTTGTTTTACCCATTTTGGGGAATTTCATGTGGATCTAAAAAAAAGTGCTCATACTTTTGATCATCACAATTCAAATTATTGTGGAAGTGATGATACAGATATGAAAAATACCTGTTCATAAGTAAATAACTACATATCTAGGAATTCAAGGTCTGACACAAACTACTCAGTAAAATTTCAAACTCTGGATGATTTCTACCATAACTGTCATGTATCCTAAGTACTGTGATTTTGAGATTTGAGTATTCTGGAATAGACTTAATGTAATATATTAGTTCTATGACATTTACATATATGGTTCCATACTTTTTCTCCTGTATTCTAATTTTCAATTAAAAAATAAGGTTAATACTCTAGCTGTTGGGGAATTGGTGAGTAGAGAATAATGAAATTGTTAAAATCTTTTCACTTTCCAGCTTTTCTGTTTTTCCCTTTTGTGTGTGTAGAGGGAGGGAAAGGGGCTTGGAGTACATTCTCTCATTGTTTCACTTTCTTAACCACAGAAATCTATAAAGCTAAGTTGACCTGTTACAAAACTGGGAGACTTGGGTTTTAGGAAAATGTCTATACCTATACTTTATTATGTTGTGTAAGTCTTCTTAAGTCAGGAATGACCAGTAACTAATGGTTGGTGCACTAATAAATTGGTCTTTGTGAGTATACTCACTCGATGAGCAGTCTAATTCCACAATTTTTCAACTTTGAATTTTAATTTAAATTAATCATGAGTTTCTAAGCTTAAGAATGAACATATGATCTTAATTAAAATTGTATAATTAAATTTTTAATTAAAGTTTTTATAGTAATAACATTTTGTGAGAAGAATTTTAGATATCATTTTGATCCTGGATTTCAGAATGCATTTGATAAAGAAGGGACAAATTGGTTGTAGTAAACTTATTTAGTAATACTTTTGCCTTTTGATGGTACAAATATTGGATAAGAATTTTTGTTTGGGCCTATTTTAAAATCTAAAACACATACAATTTCCTGTCTTTAAATTTACCCATTGTTAAAAATTGTTATGAAGGGAAATACAATATTTTGCTTTTGATGAACTAAAGTTAAACAATATTTAAAATAAAAATAAAAGAATCTTGAAATTTTTACTAAAATTTCTTAATTTAAGAATATGTGGGGACTAGGGATTTATCTCAGTGGTTCCATGCCTGCCTTGTAATGATGAGGTCCTGAGTTCAATTCCGGGTAGCCAAAAAAAAAAAAGAAGAAGAAGAAGAAGAAGAAGAAGAAGAAGAAGAAGAAGAAGAAGAAGAAGAAGAAGAAGAAGAAGAAGAAGAAGAAGAAGAAGAAGAAAAGAAAGGACTTGTAGAAGATTCGATGTACTACTTTTCTATTGTGAATTCTGGTTATTGTCTTCCCTTGACCCAAGTGGACAAGCTTTTCATTCCTCCTTGAGATTGAGTTTCTATTTCTTTTCAGCTGTGATTTCAGTGAATTGTGTTATTGATTGCATTGAGCTACTTATTGTGAATCAGTCCTAAACAATACCACTGGCTTATTTTTGTAATAGGAAAGTATATGAGAGGTAAGTTACTGCAGAATCTGATGTTATATTGTAAATTACAATTTCATTTTGAAAATATGATATTAGTGTCAACTACCAAAGAAAGAAAACAAAGAGAAGTGGTTGAGTGAGTTTGCATGTATTAAATTTTCTGTTTTTGAAATGTTTATTTACTGCTGACATTTTTCCAAAGAAAGATTAGCGAGTAACTTGATATATTTCAGATATTCCCTGTTTCCCCTCAGGTTGAAGTAAGAGCCTGCCTTGTTAGTTTCTGTTAACAAGCTGATCTGCTGCCTTAAATTTCATTAAAAGACATTATACTTGTTTGAAAGGGTTACAATGATGTAGAACTTTTCAATCAGATTTTAATTTCTTGTACTGTTCTTCCCTGTAGGCATTAAGAAAGTGATACTTGCATTGTTTTCAATGTTTAATTTTTATTAGCACATGTTTGCACTACATAATAATCATGCAGTTGGTACATGTAAGTAACACATTTCCATTGGTCCCCTCTTCTCGCTCCCAAACGCTGTATCTCTTGATGCCTTTTCATTTGCAAAAGATCTCTCTAGATCATACTTTTATTTTGCTCTTCATTTATATTTTGGGTTTCTCAGACAAAGAAACTATATTTCTGTCTTATGCAGAAATCATGCTTTAGTCAGTGAGTCACATGTATATATTCTTTCTTTATTGGGTTTACCAGTGGAATTTAGGTATACCCTATGATCACACTCATCACGGACAAGGGTCTTTGATGACTCTAGCAGCATATTAGGTTGAATCTGCAGTGTCTCTTCTTGCTTTGAGCTGAGACTATGTGTAGAATAGAAAGAAGGCAACATTGTCCCCATTTTTGGACTACTGCAATAGTTTTTTTGCTGGTCTTTACTTTTATCGTTGTCCTACTATTGACAGTTTTCCTCATAGTGCTCTTTAAATCAGGTTCTATTCCACTACTCTCTTAAAACACTCCAGTGACTTTCTGTCCCACTCAGAATAAAACCTAAGTTCCTTCTTGTGTTCCACTTGGCACTAAAGGATCCTCTCTTCACCAATATTTCTAATCTTTCCTCAAGTACTCTTTTGCTCACCCTATTCTACCTTTACCAGCCTCCAGCTCATATCACTGCTTTCCCAGGGCCTTTCCACTCACATGCCATCTGTCCAAGTTGTTTTCTCTCAGTTAATCTCAGGTAGCATTTTTTCAAATTCTTCAGCTATGACCTATATTAGAGAGTCACTTTTTAAAATCAGCATGTTGACTTATCCTTATTATCAGTGTTGACTTGTTCATTGAGTTTGGGTAGGAGATACAGGAGTCTGAAGGCAGGGAAGAGTGATTTGCATGTTGAGTGGAGCAGGGATTTCAGGTTGTGCTACAAGATGACATTATAATGCATACCATTAACTCTTTGCTCAAAAGACTTGAATGTGATAGACTAAGCACCTGAAGGTTGGTTGGCCTGGGGTTAAAGCCACTGCTGATGTCTTTACTCAGTATCCCTTTTTTTTCTAAATGAAGATCACTCTCTGCCCTCAGTCACACGTAAGGGCACGTACTTCCCGTGTTCCCCCACACATACTCCCACGGATTTCTTTGCTATGGCTGAACTCAGCTGTTGACATCTCCTTCATGTTGTCTTCGCAGTTCCCGTGGTGCGCTTTTTAGGGCTTTGTCCTTAAGATGAAATGGCTTTTGCTGTCGGAGATGCTTGATGCTAGTGTTGTTCTATCGTTTATTCTGCATTACATAACCAATGCAAAACTGCACTATAATAACATTTTCTTATCATGTTGGGATATAATGTTCCTAGCTTTTCTAGTGATACCATCTTATCATATCTTTCATTATAATTGATGATTTTAAAATTATGGAAGAAGCTTTGAGACATATCTGAACTATAACTATAAAAGAATTTTAACAATGAGTGCTCAGTCGCTAAAAGAATCTTGAAATAAATGAAATCAGTCTTTAAATTTTCTTACCAACTATCAGATAAAAAGTAGAAAAGATTCCTATGATACAATATGCTTGGAGTAGATTTAGATTCATGTTCTCTTGATTGGAGGCTGTAAGTAATGAAAGAACTTTGACTAGTTTTTACAAAGTCATCTGAGTTGTTGTAACTGTATTTTTCAATTGCAAAGAACAAAAGTTCTTTAACACATTTATACAACAGATATTGGTTGATACCCTACTCTGTGCAAGGGCATTTACTGAGCCCTAGGGAAACACAGCATCCCTGCCTTTAAGTTGCCTGTGTACAATTTTAACAAGTCCTGCAGTTTAAAATGTAAACCTGTATTTCTGGATGAGGAATTTAATAATTGAACTCTGGGCATTGCTAACAGAATAAGCTCGTGTAAAATACTTCAGGGGTAAAAGCCAGATTGCCTTCATTACAGGTCAAAAGTTTATGAAAGGTTTATATCTGGATTTGGTTGTTACAAAGAAAGGAATGCTACATTCTTCAGAAATGTTAACATACTTAGGTGGAATTTATACAAAATTGGAAAAAATTAATTTTTATCTTGGCAAAACACTTTGATCATTGTGTATTTAATGAGGTTTCCATTTAAGAACAACAATCATTAGTCTCTAATATGTTTCATACTTCTCTGGAAATAAGACAGGGTGGAATAAGAAACATTCATCTTCACTAGTCTTTGGAAATATCCAAAATAATTGACTAGCTCAGTCTTCTCTGATGGCCTGGTGACCACTAACTGTGACTATTTGCATAATAGTCAACTCTTCACTTCTGTAGTGATAACTGTTTGTATCTGATTAAAATTAAGACTGTTTTAGTTCTCTTGACTTTTCCAGAAGTTGCAAAAATTGAGATTTGCTGTTCTGCTTTAACCAAACAAATGCACACATGGGGATAACAATATGCTGACTTTATGCAGATTTTACAGCACGAATCTGAATAAAATACCCACTAATAGATCCTTAAGGAGTAATAAACACACATGAATTTTCCTTAGTCGCACTTTAAAGTGATTTTAACATACTACTAGGCCTTAACAATAATATTTAATTGACAAGATTATGCATTTGTATGGATTGAAAAGGTGGTAGATATCTAATTCCAAATGAATCATAAATTTTACCTTTGCATAACATGTTTTATTAATTTCTTTATGGCCAAGATATTCTGTTTCCCTCCTGGTGAGAGTTTCTTAAAACATAGTAAGGAAATTTAAACACATTTAATTAACATTTATCATCCTTTTTATGAAAGTAATCTGACTTCTGTCTTCATAAACATTCTCAAATATTTTGTGGGGTGTAGACCTCAGACAGACCATGGAGTGATACCTCATGGAATTTTGCCTAGTGTGATTTTCTTTTGTGACAAATCGTTCCTTTTTCTGTTGACTTTATTCCAAATTATGCTAATAAACCAGACAATTTACACCTAGTACGTCAGTGATAAAGTAAGGCTATGGACATATCTAAAGCATCTTTATATTTATGGTACCTTAGCACTGTACCAGGAATATAGCAATAGATGTTCAATAAATGGCTTTCAAAGAGTCAAATAGGACAAACCCTGCTGTCTTCTTTTAGGAAATACACTGTTTCTCAAGAGTCTAAGAGGTCACTGTATGTGTCAAGTTCTTCATTTCATGGAATAGGGGCAAAGAAGTAAAAGATGGTAGAAATTAATATTAGGCTAGTGTTAAATCCATATGTTTTGAGACTTCTGTATTTTCAGAGAACCTATAAGATTGAATGAGAGATGAAGCAAGCCATTTGGTGTTTGCCCATTTAAATAATGCATCCAGAGCAAGTGTATGCAGTAGGCTGGGAAGGCCGAAAGACCTGTACCACAAAGGGCAGCAGGGACTCTTCACGGCTGACATTGCTTTTTGGCTGTACCCCTAAGGGAGATTTTCAAAAACATGACTGAACACAGCGATTGTGCTCCTCCTCTCAAAGATCATTTCTATGCTGTATAAGCAAAGTAGGGAAAGTACTCGGACATTCAGGGGGTGTAAACGAGCTATTTTAAGAACCTAACAGCACCGAGACTTGCTTTGTTTGATGTTCCATTCTTGGTAATGGGAATGAGGACCTTGTGAAGCTAGAGGCAAGACGTATCTTTCCCATTTCTTCTCTGAATATTTTATAGAACATATTTAATAGCCTAAATTAGTAAAGAGAAGTAAACTACTGGAGCTATTTTCTCCTTTAAATGAACTTTTTATTGAAGTATACAGAAAAGTACACATATAAATATAAAGTTATCTCAACATTAATGTTCTCACTAAAGCAAATAACTTTGAAGGACCAAAGCTCGAGCTTTTAAAAGAATGCTTTTAAATTAAATATATATCAGTGTGCTTTACTTTTATAAGGCTCTTCTTCATCTTTTACTGTGAATTTTGAAGTATTATTATTATTGTGAGTATTATAGTAGTATACAGAGTGCTAGAAGACATTGTACTATATTAGAAATATTAACAGTGGTAAGAAAATGCTTTCTATATGTGCCTGTGGCACCTCGGAATGCAGAGAACAGAAGGAGAAAGAAGGGAGGGGAATAGAAGATAAAGTGAAGAAGACAGGAAGAAAGGATAGTTTACCAATAACAAATAGAAATAAAGAATCTTTCTCTGGGTGCAATTACATTATTCAAGCAATGGGCCCCCATGGAATATGGGTTGGAAAACCCCTGGGAAGAGGGGGCTATGTTTTCAAATTCTCTACAAAATACATGTCCTAGACTTGCTCTGGATGGAATTTCAGTTTGATTATTCTTTTGGATCTGGCTAGATTCTCTAGAAAGGGAATTTGCTGTATCTGATTAGGTATACCAGCCACAGATTTGCTAAAGAAAGGCAAACATGGTCTATCAAGATGTGTTTAAAAGCCATCATTAAGGTCTCTTCTGGAGTGACAACTGCTGCAGTTCAGTAGTTTCTGTGATTGTATGATCAGTACTGCTGCATAGAAATCCGTCCTCAGAAGATCAGCTGTAAGGATGGTTTTCAGCTGTTGAAAGACAATGTTTCTCAAGAGTCTACAAGGGAACTGTAGTGAATGCCCCCATGTTTATATCCTTATTAGTAGGGCAATAGAACAGATAGAAATATAAATACATTACCCATTCAAAATATTTGGTTTCCTTTGTAGAAGAAGACTAATGAATCTAGGCAATGCGTGAGCAGCCAGGTAGGCAGGCCGAATACGAGGTAAGGCTCCTTTGTATACTTCCGACTACTGGCTACTGTGCCAAGTTTTCCAGGGAAGAATTGAGCAGAGTCAACATTTTGATTAACAGCCGCAAGATGTTTGAAATGAAAAGGGTTTCTACAGAGGCATAAATTTATCCTATCAAATGAGCCTCTTTCTCTTCTCACTCTCCAGAGTTAACTAAGACCTCTGCTTGATGCCCACTCTTTGGCAGAAAGAAGACACTTCTCCCACCTTGAAAGCTTTAGATGTCAGGTTTCTAGGGTCTTTGTTTCTTGGTGATACTGCAGCTTTCACTGTTAACATTGTGTTAAGTGGCTCAGCTATTCTTTGTACTAAAAATATTGCCAAGAGAGAGCCAATCCTTCTCTGTTTCTGTCTATCTGATCAGCACATATCCTCCCCCTTCGCAATTGTTCTGTCTCGATGCTTGTATTTTCTATTTCTTTCTTTGTATCATGGCACACGTGTTGAAAATACTTCTTGTGATATCAGGAAGAAGCTTTCCCCAATTAAGCTATGTGAGGTGTGATTTTTGCAAAAATAAGGCATTAAAAAATTCTCACTTATCCTCTGTCTTTAACTCAGTAACAGACATTAATATGCACATGAATTTCAATACAAATACTTATTGCCAATCACTAAAAGAAGTTAAATAATCTTCATGAAAGAGAAAATGAGCCCCCCTGAGTGTCACTCTGTTTGCATATTAGCAAGCAGCTCGGTCTCTGCCAAGTTTCCCTCTGACTGACTGCTGCAGATGCTCTTTCTCAAGTATTCTGAGTCATATCTTTAGTGTAAGTCTTCGGGGACAAACAATAGCACCTGTTCCTCACAAGATATCAGGTCAGTTAGCCCATTCATGTATCTTTAATGAAGCTCTGGGGCAGATGGCAAAAAATGGCATCATCAACAACTTAGTACCGAAAAACAAAGGGGATAAGTGTTGATGCAACAATACTGCTTTACGAATTGAGGGAGACAGAACCTAAGTGTTTCAGACACATCTGCTGCTGTCTTGATTCCCTGGAATACACGAGGAATACCCCAACAATCAACATTTCTGGGCATGAAGCCTGTGTGATCAAGAATGCGTTCCTCTCCGTCTCCAAAAGAGAAATGCTTTTGTTAGGGGTTGGAGGAGTTCAGGATTAATGGACAGTTGTACTTTGAGCCAGACAGTGTATTCCTTTCATGTGCACTAAGGGTCACTCATGGTGGGTTCCTGATTTCTCGATAGTCATTCTGTCTCCAGCCAATTAATGCTTACTTCTCAAGAATAAAAGCAATGCAGTTTTCAGGCTGAAATATATTCAGACCACATTGAATTTTACTTTTGGCACTAGCAAAATCTGCTTTACCTCTTTTTCTATGGAATAATTAAAGAATCTGAATTTGTGCTTAGAGAAACTTCCACTTTCAAGAAAAAAGACACTATTTTAAATTTTGATAACTTCTTGAGAAAGACATGTGGAGGCTGGTTACTCTTTGATGAAGTGAGAGGAATTTTATTTTTTTTTATTCATTAGCAGAATATTTGTGGGGGGTGCTCTTTCCAACATGACTATCTCTCTTGGCACATGACCAGATGGGAAAATAGGATCACAGCAAGGAGGAGGAAAGGGTAGATTATATTCTTTAAGACAGGGCAGTTTTTCTGTGTCTTCCAAATTCTTTTTTGAAACAGGGTCTCAAACTCACAGCAATCCTCCTGCCCCTGCCTCCTGAGTGCTGGGATTACAAGCTCACGCCACCACATGAGCCACCATGTCCAGCACTGTGGTATATGGTACTGATTGCTGATGGGCGTGAGTCTCCATGCCCAGTATTGTTGTACCTGGTTACCGGGGATCGAAACTGGGTCCCTGCACTTCAAGGCAGGCGCCGGCACCACTGATTAAATCCCCAGCCCCTTCCAAATTCTCTATATACCCTAACCACTGGTACTGAGAGATGTCAGCTTCATTCATAACTTTAATATGAGGGAAATATTTTGGATGTTTAAAGGATTCTTGTGTGGACAGCATACCCTTTTGCTTCTCATTTCTTACCTTGTTTTCCCTTTCTGTTTGTGTCCCACGTTTGGCCAAGTCTTCTAGTAAGCACAGTAAATGCAAAATCATGATACAATAGTTTTAGTTCATACTTTCTACTCATGTCTCTTGCATTAAATTGTATTAGTGGGCATTTTATGAAAGGCAGTAGGTGGAAGTGTTCATAGTCCTTCATTATCCTTGCTAATTTCTTTAGTTTTTAAATTTTTTTATTTTTTTAGTTTTTTTTTTTTTTTTTGAGACAGGGTCTCACTTTGTAGTTCAGGCTGGTCCTGAGCTCAGCCTCCAACTCACATCACAGCAATCCTCCTGCCTCTGCCTCCCGAGTGCTGGGATGACAGGCGTGAGCCACCACGCCCGGCACTGTGGGATGTGGTACTGGTTGCTGCTGGGGTGAGTCTCCACGCCCAGTATTGTTATGTGGTTACCCAGGATTGAACCCGGGCCCTTGCGCTTGCAAGACAGTCGCTGGAACCACTGAGCTATATCCCCGGCCCAATCCTTGCTAATTTTAAAGGACATAATCTCTTTAATGCCCTGGAAGAATATGAGTGAGATTATTAGAGTGTATCAGTGTCAATATCTTGGTTGTGATATTGTAGTATATATAGTTTGGCAAGATGTTACCGCTGGGGCAATGGGGTGAATAGTGCATAGGGTCTCACTGTACTGATTAATACACTGCATATAAATCTACAATGTTCTTTACAAAAGTCTAAGTCAAATAATTGTTATTGCTAAGAATTTCATTCTTTATCTCAATTAAATCTAGCAAAAGACACTTTTGTGCCTACCATGATAATAGTGTTTAAAAATACAAACTTTGACCCTAACATAGTACAGATTTTGGCCCCAATCTTGATTTCAGTAATGAACCCACAACTTTTTAGTTGATAAAGTTATTTTACTTTTTATGGCCTTGGCTTTCTTATTAAATGAATTTGTTATTTCTCAGAAAGTACTTCACAGTGCTTGGAGGATTTTCCAGTGCTTATCTTGTAGGAGACAATTAAAAATATTAGCTGGGATGGTTATTCTGATCACCATTATTGCTATGATGACTTTGTGTAATTAGAGCGAAGAGAGGAGCTTTTCATCATTTGCATTCTGGCTAGATTCTAACTTGCTGCTGGATATTTAGGCTTGTTTTTAATAACAGGCCTTCTGACTTTTCACATTATTGTTTGATTTCAAATCTGTTAAGGAAAATTTTATCATTTGTAATTAAATTATCATTGCTGATAACTATTTTAATAAGCTATTGGATTTAATGACAGTGGATATTGGGAATAAGTTTGTTCTGAATTAAAAGAAGAGAAAAGAATTAAGGATACTATTTAAAATTGGTCAATGTTAAACTCTAGAGCCACCTCCAATAATATACTTCTGATGTACAAATTCATTTCCGCTAGCAACCTGTAAGTTTTATGTGATAGAACACTATACACAGCTAATTTCTCTCCTTTCTGTTTCCAAAGCTTATATGATATAAAGGGGAAAGCAGCGCATAGTGTAATTTACAAGGGACTCTAGTTCCAGGTCTGCCACCGGTGCTGCAGCTGTGGGCTTCAGTCTTTTACCTTCTCTCGCCATCTGTCTCTTAGTTTGTAAACTGTGAGTTTGGGGCTCGGTTAGTGATTGTCTGCGTTGTTCCAGGTTTAGTGTAAGCAAGCACTCGGTTAGTGATTGCCAAAGGGTGGTGCCTGAGGCAGCAGGACCAGCTTCTTGTGGAACCTGTTAGGAATGTGAGGTCTGGGTCTTTGGAGGTGGGATCAAGAAAATTATGCCATTTTAAAAAATCTTCCCATTGGTAGATGTTAAGTTTGAGAATCACTGCTCTAGGTTAAATTGTGAACTAAAATTTAGATTCTTGCACCCAATCCTGGTAGGTACAGTATGGGGTTTGGTAATTTGATTTTTTTTTTTTAGGTTTTTTTTTTTTTTTTTTTTTTTGACAGGGTCTCACTTTGTGGTTCAGGCTGGCCCTGAGCTCAGCCTCAAACTCACATCACAGCAATCCTCCTGCCTCTGCCTCCCGAGTGCTGGGATTACAGGCGTGAGCCACCACACCTGGCACTGTGGTATGTGGTACTGGTTGCTGCTGGGTGTGAGTCCCCACGCCCAGTATAGTATGTGGTTACCGGGGAATCGAACCCAGGTCCTTGCGCCTGCAAGACAGGCGCCGGAACCACTGAGCTAACTCCCCGGCCCCCTGGTAATTTGATTTTTATATACATTCCCATGGTTACTTGTGCTGCTGATCAGGCACTATACTTTGAGAACCACTAGGGTAGATAACCTACAAGCCTTGTTCCAACTCTATGATATGATCATTGCTATTGCTTTCACCATGTCTTCTGTCCCCCTTCTTTTCACTTGTGTCCCCTGTTTTCTGAAACAACCTCTGGGTATTAATATCTGAAGTTTTTGATGTACCAGATCTTGTAGAGTATGATAAGCAGAAACAACTCCCCCTAAAATTTTACAGTTTGTTAATATTAAATACTTATCACTATTTGACAGTTAAAACGATTTATCAGCATGTACAGTTGTAAAGGAAATATTTTCAGGTAGAAATCCAGAATCAAGAATTTAATATCTTGTTCCTAATTGCCATATATCACCTTACATTGTTTTATCATCCAAAGTAAAAGTAAAAGTAAATTTTACTAAAGTAAAAGTAAATTTGTTTTCATTCTAAGATGTTATTTATTTATTATTTATTTATTGAGTTAGGGTCTCACTTTGTAGTTCAGGCTGGCCCTGAACTCACAGCAGTCCTCCTGCCTCCACCTCCGAGTGCTGGGATTACAGGTGTGAGCCACCATGCCCGGCATTGTGATATGTGGTTCTGATTCTGGTGAGCATGAGTCACCAAGCCTGGTACTGTTGTATGTGGTTACCAGGCATTGAACCTGGGCCCTTGCTCTTGTAAGACAGATGCCAGAAGCACTGAGCTAAATCTCCAGATCTAAGACACTATTTAATGAAACACTGAAGACCCCGAAACTAAGGGCTGGGGATTTAGCTCAGTAGCACTGCTACCTTCCTTGCAAGTGCAAAGTTGTGAGTTCAGTTCTTGGTACAGAAAAGAAACCCTGAGCCTTAAACCCTGACCCTCTTCTTTATTTCATAGTTTTTTTTTTTTAATCTTTATTGGTACATTAAATATACACATCATGATTGCACTCCATAATGGGGATTTGTACCAGTATAAGACACAACTTAATTCTCATTTTTTCCCATAGCCCTACCCACCCTACCACCCCCCCATATACATAAATTTATTTCATAGTTTTCTAGGTACTGGGGAGAGGATAATGCTCTGGGAGGCCTGGTATCCTCTGAGAGCAGGCAAGCCTGTGCCTGCAAAACTGAATTATTTAGTTAGCTCATTTTTCTTGAAGTAGAGTTATGGGTAAGATCCACTAGTTTTTTATTTTTTAATCAGTAATTGATCATTTTCTGGTACTGAGTATGTAAACTATATAGGAAAAAGAAAAAAAGCATTAACTGTGACATTACTATTATGTCAGGCACTATACCGCAGCTTTACTTATTTTATCTTTATAATAACCAGGTAAGTAGTTTAATGAGCTTCAGATTTTACAAGGTGGATGGGATCAGAATGGGTAAATAACTATTAAAGATCATATAGCCAAGGAAATGCTAGTGTATAGATTTGATATCAGCTTTGTTTGTTAGTGAAGACACATCCTGAGTTCTCAATAAATATGTACTGAATGAATGAATAAAGGTGCCATGACACTATCTGTTTGATATTGACCCGGAAGCCATCACCAAGTTCTTTTTTTTTAAGGTTTTTTAAGATAGGGTCTCGCTTTGTGGTTCAGGCTGGCCCTGGGCTCAGCCTCCAACTCACATCACAGCAATCCTCCTGCCTCTGCCTCCCGAGCGCTGGGATTACAGGCGAGAGCCACCACACCTGGCACTGTGGTATGTGGTAATGACTGCTGCTGGGGTGAGTCTCCACGCCCAGTATTGTTATGTGGTTACCGGGAATTGAACCTGGGTCCTTGTGCTTGCATGACAGGCGCCGGAACCACTGAGCCATATCCCTGGCCCCATCATCACCAAGTTCTAAAGTGCAAAAGGATGCTTATCTTATTTAA